>JBBMEG010000009.1:5365429-5394869 GCA_037832605.1 Cyclanthera cordifolia | reverse complement strand
TCTGGCGGCAACCAGGTTGTTTCGGCTCGCCGAGGTGCTCGCACACTAGTATAGGCTACCAAGGTTAAGATAATAAGCTGAGATAGAGTTTTACTATAGAGCTGTAAGATTCGAGATTGAGCTAAGGATCGAGTTAGAGCTATGGCTTAGGACATTTACGTAATCACGTTACTTAGTGTTTCTCTGATTATTTATGTGTTCTTGCTAGATCTCGTGTTGGGATCCCTTACTGAGTTTTTGCGAACTCACCCTTTTCCATTGTGGATTCCTTCCAGGTATTTACAGGCGGACCGGGATGGCTGAGCTGAAGCTGATGTGACCATGGGCAAGATGAGTTGTTTTCTTAAGTTATTTTAAAGATTAATATTGAATTATGAATTTAAAGCATGAAATGGTTTGAGACATGTTTAGAATAGGTTTTAATGATATTTTAATCGTTTTCCGGGTACCCCTGAACTATGTTTACATTTTATTAAATTATTTCATTAAAATACAAAGATATTTAGCATGTCTCCATGATTTTAGCAAATGTTATTCATGCATAAGAGGTTAAGGCCTTGGGTTAGACTTTGTGTTGGGTCGGGTCCTTACCTATTCATTTTCCCTTATAAATTTTGTCTTCCTTCTACCCGTCGATGTAGCTAATACACTGTTAATGAACACATAGATGTGTCTTTTTCGCTTAAATCTCTCTACGTTGATTATCGTTTCGATTTCATAACAATATTATCAATGGTGAGTGTAAAGTGACGGAAATCCATATGAAAAATATATACTATGAAATACTTGGCAGTATCGTACACTCGTGAAAATATTTTAAAGAGCTTTGTGATCAGACACTGAAGCCAGAATATAAAGAAAAGAAGAAAAGTGGTTTTGACCTTGATAAAAAGTACTATCCCAAACATTACCCATATGCATTCTCGATTTTATGTTTAAATGGAATGAATTGCTCAACCAAACACATTGTCTTTTGAAAGTTATATCTTTTCTGATAAAACTATGTAAGCCTTCAAAGACGTGATATTAAAAGCCTAAAAGATTTCATTGGATATTCCACCAAAAATACAGAAATTAAAGGCCCCACTTTTCTACATTTTTCTTTCCAATATTTAGAGAGAAAGTGCATCCATGAGAAGCAATGATTCACAACAGAATCCAAGATGCCTTTTTTCTCTTCCAAGGTATTTTAGAAATTAACTTAAGGTGTGTTTTGGCAGGGAGAAAATGAAATGATTATGGAATAAGAAAAAATATTGATTAATAGGGTATGAATAGTGATTAATTAGGAGGGAGGGTTATGGAGATGGATAGTTAATGGATAATTTTTGGTCCTTTTCCATTTCTCTTTTTTTGTCTCTTAGATCCTTTTACAAGTGAAGCCTTCATCATTTTGCCCCACATTTATCTTCTTTTTGCTTTAACATTCTTCTCTCTCTTGTCTTTTTATCAGTACAGATATCAACAATATCCACCAAATATATGCTTCATTATTAGGTTTAAAGTAGCTGTACTTTGGTTCTTGGTTTCATTTTTCCTTTTGCTTCAATTTAAACCTTTTAGGTTTTAAGTAGTTGTACTCTGGTTCTGGGTAGTTTTAAATTTTTGGGTAATTCATAAATTTGGTACTTATCATTTGAAGAAAGTTAAAATTTAGTTCTTATAGTTTAAAAATGTAGACTTTAATCTTTATGGTTTGGTGAAACATAAAATTTACTTCTTATGATTAATTGGGAGAAATATAAAATTCATTCTTTATGATTTGAAAAAAATAGAATTTAGTTCTTATAATTTAATAAAACCTAAATATAGTTCATGTTATTCGTAATCGTGAGCAAATAAATACGAAAATGTAACTTCTAATGTAAGAATGATGCGTTTTTTTGTCTAATCAAGTACACTTATCTCACACTCTCATCCTTAAACACATAAATAACTAGCTTCTACATATTTTATTCACCAACAATTACAAACGTAGATTATTTTTTAGATTTTATCAAATCAAATGACTAAATGCTAATCTTTCAAACGAAAGGAACTAAATGGTAGATTTCTCCAAACCATAAGGGCTAAAGTGTAGTTTTTTAAACGAACTAAATTCTAAATTTTTGTTTTTTCAAATTATATGGACCAAATGTATAATTTATCCTAAATTTTCATTGTTTGTTAATTTACTTTAACACGCACCAATCGGTGGACCTGATTTTCATTTAAGTATCAGAAAAATCGAATCTTATTAAAACAAATTTAAGAAGAAAAAGTTGATTTTTTTTAAGAAAAAAGAGAGGTAAGTAATATTTTGAAAACTAAACTTGGTTGCGCCACGTCTATGTGATATAATGGAAAGGCTGAAAGAGAGAATCTAGTTTTTTAACTATAACCATAAATAAGGTGTTTAAAATGCCTCCTAAACTATGTAGACGTATGATTATTTAGTCAAGAGTTCTGCTTACCTAATTGAAATATGTAATCGGGTTGTATTGAGCTTTACGTATTTTAGGCCATAAAATTTTATGATTGTTATAGGCTAAAATATCTGAAATACCCAGACAAAGCCAAAACCTTTCCCGAGGGTCGGTCAAGGGATGCTACAACCCCCAAGGGACGGCCAAAGGAGGCCGAGACCCCCTTGGAGGTTGACCAAGGGAGGCCACAACCCCCAAGGGGTCAGCCAAGCCTAATCCAACCCCTCGAGGGTCAACAAAAAGAGGTCGAGACCCTTCGAGGGTCAGCCAAGGGAGGCCACAACCCCCAGGATGGCGGTCAAAGCCCAATCTGACAATTTAGAGGTCGATCAAATAAGGTTGAGACCAACCGAGGGAGGCCAAGGAAAGCCACCCTCCAGGGGGTCGATGAAGCCCAATATAACCCTATGGGGGTCTACCATGGTGGCCTTAACCCCCCGAGGGTCAGCAAAAGTAGGCTAGGACCACCTAGGGGTCGACCAATGTCAATTCAGCCCTTTCGAGGGGCGGCCAGAGTAGGTTTGACTCCCAAGGGTTGACTGTAGAGGTTATAACTCTCCTCCAAGAGTAGACCGAGTCCAAATGACGACTGAATCTGCTGATAATGGTCAGGAGTTACTTCGAGAGGGCTAAGACGCCCATTTAGAAGCGAGTCATAGAGGTGAGGACCCGTAGGGTTGATCGAGACCACCGACCTCTAAGAAGATCGTTCGAGTAGGCAAAAACCCAAAGGATTGGCCATGGAGGTTAGAACTTCATGTGGACGAGTCGACCAAGTTCAAGTAACCACTAGGACCATTGTGTCGTAAGGTAGCAGTGAATGGAAGTTACAATGAGAAGGCTTTTTTATCCCTGGGGATAGATCGTGGAGGTTAGAACTTTCCCCCAGGAGTCGCGAGTCCAAAGTGACTACTAGATCCGCTGATAACGGCCATGAATTACACTGAGAAAGCCAAGACCTCTCTTTAGGGGCGAGCCTTGGAGATAAGAACCTTAAGGGTTGACCGAGACCAAAGTTGACCTCCAAGATGATCGATCCAGTGGGCCAACCCCAAGAGGGTCGATCGTGGAGGTTAGAACTTTCTTGTGGACGAGTCGACCAAGTCGATGTATCATTAGAAACGTTGCACCTGTTAGGTGTAGCGTCCTATAGTTACACCGAGAAGGTCACACCCTCAAAGGGTCGGCCATGATGGTGAGGACCTGCGAAGGTTGACTGTGTCCAAGTAACTTCCAAGTCAAGACCATTATACCTCTAAGGATAACAATCAAGACTTATGCCAGTATTCATTCCCGCTTAATAGCAGACGTTTTAAATGGATGACCATTCAATGAGCTAGAGCGATTACAAGTTCGGCTGCTATAAGAAGTCAGGTTATTCTCCAAGCTAAAACAAGCTAAACAATTTTTGTAAGTCGTTCTAAGTTCTAAAGCTATCTCCCAAATACTCTACTAAACAATTTACTGACTTAGGCATCAGAGACCCTATGGATCACACCACACTAGTGTGCCTAAATTTGCCCATTTTTGCAGGCTTCTCTTTTCTGGTAAAAACAAATCTTACCATTGATCCGTGACCATTTTTTGGCATCAATAATGATAATGCACTATATAAATACTTACAAAACTCTAGCTCTGTTTGAGCAATCATTTATATTTTCATCTCTTAAATAAAATAATTTTTCTTTAAGGTCATGGATGTAGTTAACACAATATTAGTTAACCAAGTAAATCGTTGTGTTCATGGTCTCGTTTTTCATTTTAATTTTGAAAGCTTTACCATTCAATTTTGTCAAGTGATGTAATAAATGTGTTTGACTTTTATATTCAATTGTTTACTATTTATTAATCCTTGAAAGCTTTACAATCAAGATTGTTTAAAGAGACCAAAGTGAGCATAGCTTAACGGTCATTAGGGTTGTATTAACAACCACGAAATTCATTGCTATATTGAGTGCTTTTACTCTAAAGATATTCATAGTAAGAAAAATAATAAAATTTTGATATCCAATACCTAAATATTGTTAGTGATTGTGCTCTAAATGCCTAGTACTTTGTATTTAAAGAACGAGCATTTAATGTTAGACATTTAATGTTAAATTTTTGTTATTAATAATAGTTATTATTTTTGATAAATGTGCATTTAATATTCAAACGTCATTCAGCATTATCACATTAATATGATTAATTCAATATGCACATGGTTATTTTGATGTATACTTAGACAAGTATGACGAACATACAAGTTAATCCTGTTCCAAACTAATAACCTAAAACGTCTATAGTATATTAACTAAGGCTAGGGCGTCTAAATTCTGATAACACTATTGATGCGGTGCACTTTGCAAAAGTTGCAAACGATCTGATCCTGGTTTTTCATGTGGAGACATGCGAGTGTGTGTGCCTATACAAGAAGAAGATTTTGCATAAGACGAATCCATAAGTTTTATGATCGAGCTAGTAATTCCATTATAGACTCGCATCAACTTCTTCGCTAAAGATGTTGGTATGTCAATGTGAACTAAATTCTGACTGGGTTGTGATATCCTACTTTATAAAATCGTCATTTGATGTGCATGAGTGAAACCACCCAAACATCGTTGAGTCAATAAGCCTCCCATGTTAGGGATTGTCGTAGTGATTGACTGGAAGCAATGTCACGTCACAAGAAGTAGAATTATTCTCTTAATAACAAATTTCGGGGCTTAAAGGAAGGGATCCCACTTCTCATTAGCCAAAGAGAACATTCGTTTATAGTGAGACTATAAACAACTTGTTCATTAGAGGAATCAATGACACTTAAGGAGAAAGATATAATCATAGGGGTAGAACGGACATTATGACAAATGAACGATTATATCTGTGGATACTAACTTGTCCTATATTGCGAGAGAGCTCAACACATGCCTTTAGTGGAATAAGCCTAATGTTAACGATGAGAGATTATATCCCGAGTCGTTGTAGCTTTCAACCTATGGATCCACCGGTCCTTGAGCTAGCTCATAATTACGGATACACTATTTTATTAGAGAATGAATTTGAAGAGTTCAAATTCGTGGACTAATTATGTAGAACACAATTAATAGAAGTGTTAAGTTTAATGGTTAAACTTAATTAATTAATATATTAGATATATTTACTTAATATTTATTGGATAAATATTAACAAGAAGAAATTTATTCATTGCATAAATTAATTATAAATAAGTATTGGATAATTAATTCGGTTATTAATATGTTGAACATATTAATTTAATAATTATTAAGTTTGATAATTATAATTAATATGCTGAACATATTAATAATTATTAGATAACTATTATAGATAATATTAAATAATATGTTGGACATATTAATGGATTTAATAATTGTTGGATAATTATTAAATAGAGAATATTAATTAATTTGTCGAACGTATTAATTGAATTAATAATTATTGGATAATTATTAAAGTAGAAAATTAATATATTGGATATATTAATTAGAGAGATTTATTTATTTAATAATATATTGGATATATTAATTAGAGAGATTTATTTATTTAATAATATATTGAATATATTAATTAGAGAGATTTATTTATTTAATAATATATTGGATGTATTTTGGAATTGGTATTTATGGGATAAATGCCAATTAAAAAAAAATAAAAATATATATATATAAATTCGAAAATCCCTCCCCTCATCTAGGCAAGGAAAATTTGTTCTAGGGAGAGAGAATGAATTTTGAATTTCTAAATTTAAAGGAAAAAAAAAAAATTGATTCTTTCCGTTATCTTTTAATATTAGATGTTGAAAGATATTGTTTTTTTCCTAATTTAAATATTCATTCATCAGCTATAAATAGAAGTTCTGTCATTCTTCCTTTTTATCTGATTCAGATAACCTAGTTCTTAGAAACTCCCCTTAAAGTTGAGTTCTCTTTTTTTTCTTTTTTTTTTTCTTATAACTAAAAAGCTTCATTCTTAAATGGTTCTCACCAAGCACTCAGATGTTTTTATCAACAACAATTAATCGCCCAGGGGTTGCAGGTAGGTTAAGTAACTAATAATCAATTTGATTAATTATTGTTAAAAAAATTTTGGTTACACGCCCAAGCTTTCGCCACATTAATTGGATGCTCTTACCCAGCAATTCCTAAAAATATTAGAAAAAAATATTTCAAATAAAAGATTTTTCTCCCCATTCCTTTGACACATGGATTCTAAAATCACTCCTCTCTCTAAAGACATCAAATTTTCCTTAATCGTCCAGGATTTTCGAATTTCACCAAATATATTTCATATATTGTATTTATTTTTTAATTGATATTTATCCAATAAATGTTAATTTCATAATATATTCAGTATATTATAAATAACTAAATGTCTAATTAATATATCCAATACAATGATTCATTCTTTAATAATGATCTAATAATATTAATCTTATTAATATGTCCATCATATTAATTAATTTTCTTTTTAACAATTATCCTATAGTTACTAACACAATTAATATGTCCAATATTAAATTAGGGGAAAACAAAATTAAGAATAGACCATTTACAACAAAATAATACAAATCTATGCATTTTTTATAAAATTAGCAAAGTACTTAAACATTAAAAAATTTAAATTTGATTTGAAGATGAAAAGAGAGAACTAACATTCTCCGTTTATTAATATAATATTAATAATAAATACAATATTATTTTAAACTAAATACAATATTAACATAATAATAATACGTATTTATAAATACATTAGTATTTATACTAATAACATAAAGTTCTATAATTATGTATTATTATTATAGTAAATACAATATTATTAATCATGTTTATAAATACAATATTATTTTTTATAAATACGTATTATAATTATTAAAAATACATTATATACAGATACAATAATATTATAATATTGTATTGTGCTTTATAAATACGTATTATATTCTAAATACAGTAATATTATAAATACGTATTTATAAATATAATATTATTTATAAATACAATATTATTAATGTGTATTTATAAATATAATATTATTTATAAATACAATATTATTAATTGGTATTTATAAATATAACATTATATAAATACAATATTATTTTTTATAAATATATATTATAATAATAATATTTATTATTATTATAAATACCACATTATATACAAATATAGTAATATTATAAAACTAATTCGCAATGTCATCACCTCCAATGACTTCACTAAGTCTCCTTCATTCACTACCATGCAAGTTCGCCGCCATCCGGACACTACCAGCGTTCTTAATATCGTCGCTATGGTTAACAAGAACTCTGATTCCATATGCTTCAATTTGAGGAAGAGTTTCAACAATCGAAGGCGATGGAAGAAATCGAGATCTAAAACTTTTGCTGCGTCTCTTGATAGCACAAAGTCGCCGGATTTATTCGAGGGGAGTGAATCTTTGTGCTCATCGTGGTCGTCTTCGTCGGCAAAATTGAACATTCTTAAAGATTTTCGTCGAGTAATTCGTGATTCTTGAAATTGCAAGGAGAAGATGCCTGAGATTGGTTTGGAAAAGATTGAGTCATTTAAAAAATATTTTTTATTTAATTTAAAATAGATAAATATTTTTGTAAATACTTTTAAATTAAATACTTTCATAAAATTAGTTAGTACAATTATATTTCCCAAAAATAAAAAAAAAAGACCACATTTTTTCTTCATAAATCTCTCCTTATTAAATTAAGCAACTCTTTAAACATAATTTTAATTTCAAAAAATTGACTTTTTTTTCCTTCGGATTTTAGGGTTTGAAACCGTGCAATTTAGTTTTTGCTCAAATAAACGGTGATTAAGAAAATATACTAGAGGGTAAAATGATACTTAACGAAAGTATTGATTAATTAATCAAATAACAAATAAATATAGATGCAATTATTTTAGATTTTGACTACATTGGTAAATATTTTGTTAGAAGAGACTAATCACCACAATTTCCCTAATAATTAATCTTCCATAAATAAATAATAATCCAATAATTTTTTATAATTAGATTATCCAATAAATATTAATTTAATATATCCAATATATTAATAACTAAGTTTAACCATGAAACTTAAGCTTTAATTAATTATGTGCAAGGTAATTAATCAGTGAATGTGAACTCATTAAATTCACTCCCTAATAAAATAGTGTGCCAGCAAGTATGAGCTAGCTCGAGATTAGTGAACCTATAGGTTTTAAGCTACAACAACTCGAGATCCACTCGTTAACATTATGTTTATTCCACTAAATGCAGTGCGCTACAGGACAAGTTATGTCCTCGAATGTAATCGTTCATCTACCATGTGATCCTTCACGAGCTTGTTCTTAATTCATATCTGAGACAAAAAATTCATCTACCCCTTTAATTACATCTTTCCCCATAAGCACCATGGGTTCCTCAAATGAACAAGCTATTTACAGGATGCCTATAAACTAGTGTCATGTCAAGCTAATGAGAGGCGGGTACCCTTTGTTCAAGCCCTAGAACCAATTCTTAAAGGAATAACTCTATATATTCCTCAATAATAGGAAGGCGTAAAGTGTTCCAAGCCACTCACTACTATGATCCCTGACGTGGGTGACATATTGACCGAATGTTGTTTGGCTAGTCTCACCCGTGAACATTAAAGGACTATTTCATAAAATAAGGGTTCTTAATCTATTCAAGAATGATATCACATTAACATACAAACATCCTCGTTGAAGTAATTGATGCGAGTCTATAACAAAATTATTAGATCGATCACAATACTTCTTCTCCTTCCCTTTCTCAAATGAGGAGATTTCCAAATTTCACCCAATATATCTCTTTTTTTTTTATTCATATTTATCCAATAAATATCAATTCCATAGTATATACAATATATTATAAATAAATAAATGTTTAATTAATATATCCAAAATATTAATTCTCTCTTTAATAATTATCCAAAAATATTAATCCAATTAATATGTCCAATATATAAATTAATTTTCTCTTTAATAATTATCCTATAATTATTAACATAATTAATAGGTCCAACATATTAATTAATTATCTCTTACTAAATAGTTATCCAATAATTATTCATAATTAGATTATTCTTAGGGGCCAGTTCTGGACTTGGCTAAACATTCAGGGGTCCTAGCCTTCATGACTGACCATCGAGGAGTCTTCACCTTCTTGACCGATCCTTTAAGGGGTGGTTTTAGACTTGGTCAATCTTTTAAAAGTCGATTTGGACTTGGCAAACTCTCAGGGGTCCTATCCTTAATGGTCGACCTTTTAGGGGTCGATAATTGACTTGGTCGACACACGGGGAGTCACGGCCCTCTTGGTTGATCCTTTATAGGTCAATTTTGGACTTGGCCGACCCTTAGTGTAAGAATCTAACATTTTAAAACATTTCTATCAAGATTCTTATCAACATGCATGTGTCAAATATAGTTATAACGGAAAAACATCTGAAAATAATTCTCAAAATTTATTTGGAAATATAAATTAAAATAATTAATCAACAATTCCAAATCTGAGGTGTAATACCCTATTTAAAGAAAAGAAAGGCCAAGGTTAAACGTTGACTAAGTTCGATCGACGTTTTCTTGGTTAGGATTAAAGCGACGTTATTGGGTGCAACATGTGGTCGCTGACTTATGCTTAAGTAGCACGATTTTTATTTCTAAAGAAAACGACATCGTCTCACTCTTCATTTATTTTAGATTCATGTTGATGATTTTATTTCTGAGTGAATGATCATCTACAGGTTCTGTGAGCTCAAAGCTCGAAGCGTTGGGTGATGCGTACATTCTACCTCAACTTGAAGGCGAGTAACTATGTTTCTATATCGTGTACATTCTTGTTTGTTGTATGAATGTTCAAGAAACTAGTGTGAGTTGAAATTTGTGTTGCATTCTTTTAGAGGGATGTATGAGTTGTTAAAGGTGATATGTCCTTTCTTTGAGAAACGTATAAGTTATTAGTGATGTTCCACTCTTGTAACAGTACAGTGTGTTGCTAATGCTACCTCACTCCATTGAGAGTGTTGGTGATATTTTGCTTCTTTGGGAGTGTAAGGTGGGTTGATAAAGATGTTTAACTCAATTGAAGGTCCATGATGAGTTGTTGTCGTTGTTTCACTCAATTGATAGTGTAGGGTGAGTTGATAGAGGTGTTTTCACCCATTTGGAAGTACAAGGTGAGTTGATAATGGTATTTCACTTCTTTGTGAGTCTAGGATTAATTGCTAAGGATGTTTCACTCCTTTATGAGTGTAGGGTGAGTTTCTAAGGGTGTTACACTTATTTTTTTGAATTTAGGGTGAGATTCTAAGAGTGTTACACTTCTTTGAGAGTGCAGCATGAATTGCTAATAATGTTTCACTCTTTTGAGAGTGCAGGGTAAGTTCCTAATAGTGTTTCACTCCTTTGAGAGTGTAGGGTGAATTGTTAAGAGTGTTACACCCATTTGAGACTGTGGGGCGAGTTGTTAGTTATGATTTACTCGTTTAAGCATGCAGTCTTACTTGTGTGTTGAGGATATTAAATCGCACTTCAGTGATACATGATTGTTCAAAGTGTTCGTTAAAATATGTTTAAATGGTATATTATGAGTCAAGACATGAATGGATATGAATATGGGATTTGTATTATTGAATGATGAAGTGTAATAAGTTGTGTGTGCTAACAAATGGTCGGTGTTAATGGCATGTCTCAGTAGTGTTACGATGTCTAACTTTGGAATGGCTATGTCATATGCTAGCTTCATATTCCTTAATAGTAGTTGAAAAAGTTTGAGTTGAGCTTGGTTCTCGGGGTGAGATTGATTGTTAAACACTTAGGAGGTGTCCTAGTGCGACTAGTACGACGACGATCGTGTGATTGGTCGTTCAGGTCACTAAAAGATGTGTTGGAATGTACACTCTTGAGTGAATACTGTTGATGGTGCAGGTTTTGGAACCATAGATGCATGGTGATAATTATGGTCGAGTGAGTGGTCAAGCGTGAGTGATGTTGTACCGATTTTCTTTCGGTGGAAAGGGCTACTTGTGAAATACCTTTGAATGGTGTGTAGTTAGTAAAACCACGATGTTTTTGTTTGTGGCACTCATTTAGTCGTAAGTTGTGTTACTAGCTAGTTATCAGTTGTCGCATGAGTGATGTTTTTCTGAGTCGTATGAGTAGATGAATTCACGCTCTAGTGAGAGTCTAGTGAGAGAGTTTAGTGAATAAAGAGTTGTATTATAGATTGTAGTACAGATGTGCATGTTAGATTGAGTGGTGCATAGTTAGAGGTTGATAGCTTTGAGATCTCGAGTACAATGTACATGGTCAATCTGTGTACAGAAGTTACTAGTGTGATCTTTTAGCTTTCATTGATGAATGATTTTTTATCGCACAGAAAAGCTACTTACTTTGTATGTATATACTCACTATGTGCTATGATATTTTATGACAGGTTTGTCTCACAGAAAAGCTACTTACTTTAATTGTATATACTCACTATATGCTATGATATTTTATGACAGGTTTTTATATGGTTGTGGTGGCGACACTTGTTTGAGACTGGTGGGCTATATGAGGTTGTAGTTGGATTAGAGACCCAAGTTTGGAATACATATTGTTATCTTGTTGTGGTTATTCGAGCAGGTTATAGATTTTACCGACTTTATCTTAGACAGATGTAAGGCGAATCTGAAAGCTTTATAGAGTGAGGTGTCTGGTCATCATGGGTCAGAGGGATTATAGTTTTTCTATTTACGCATTACGAGAGATCTTTTGAAATTATTGAGATAACTCGATAGGTAGAGCCATTGTTAGACTTCTCAATCGACTGAATAAGGCAAAAGAGAAGTTTTTTTGCTTTTGCCATAGTGTGTAGCTTTGATACAATGTTAGATTGGGGTCATTTATGTCCTGAGTGTGTAGTAGTTAAAGGCAAAAAAAAGAGATGTGGAGGCTTAATTACTTTTCTAGAGTGTAGGTGTGGTAGCAAAAAAATAATCCAGAGTTAAGAATGTTTTGCTCTGTGGGTATAACGTTGGATAGGTCGTACCCCAAAGGTGATAGAGTGATGTAAAAAAAAATGTTAAGGTGAACAACAAACAGATGTAAGAGAGTGCTAAGATTGTACAAATGTGGGGAAGTCACACGGAAGGGTGAGGGGGATTAGAACAATGTGGTATATGGTTATCTGAGTTGAAGAGGATTATCACTGGGAATACATTTTTAAAAAAATAAGGGTTTCAATGAGGGTAATATGGGACGATGAAAGGAAAGCATGATTGAGGCATGAGATTTAGGATAGGGTCGAAGTATTGTTATTTGACAATATCAAGGGTGTTACACGTTGAGCTGACGTGACTAAGAGCATGTCGTATGCCAGAGGTTGAAAGGTAACCTCTACTACTTTTCTCTTAATTTATATACAAGAACAATTAGAATTAGTATGTGGGCGTCTCAAGGGTTTAACGAAGCTAAGAGTTCACAATCAATTGGGAGTTAGCATGAAGTTATTGGATTCATAAGAGTGCTCGGGCACATTGTGAAAGGTGGTATTAAAGTGTTGAGTTTAGGGAAACGTCGGTGAATGCCTTTTCATAATGTATGATGGGTGAACAAAATAAGTTGAACGATTAATTGGGTTGATGTGTATTTGTGAATTAATGTGTGATTTGCCTGTTGGGAGAGTTAAATGAAAGGTTAGGAAAACCTTAGAATGTTGGGATGTGAAGTTGTAGTGGTGGCAGTGGTTACATCAAATAGTGGGTAGTCGGATGACAATTGCAACAAAGGGTAGTGTGGTGGTGGAGAAAGAATTAATTCAGATCTAGATAGATTTGATAATATAGTGGTAGTGGATATGGAAGAAGACTAATGTGATGATTGTACTAAATGAAGCAAGAAGGAAATACTACACGATCTTAATCAAGAACCGTATGAGAATGTTGTAGAAAAATGTTGGTGTGTATCAGGATTACGTTGTGTGTGATAGCGTGAGTTTAGCAGGATATAATGCACTGAGGCGAGATTGATTGGAGTAAAAGTAAAAGTATACAGTAAGATCTGTAGTTGGTCGTGGAACTTTCAAAGACGAAAGTTCTTTTAAGAGAGGAAGAATTGTAATACCCAAACTAAAGAAAAGAAACGTCAAGGTTAAAAACGTTGACCAAGTTCAACCGATGACTTTTTAGTTAGGATTAAAGCAACATTGTTGGGTACGACGTATGGTCGCTAACTCATGCTTAAGTTGTGTGGTTTTCATTTCTAAAGAAAACGATGTAGTCTCGCTCTTCATTTATTTTTTATTCATACCAATAATTCTATTTCTGAGTGGATGATCATCTGCAGGTTCTAGAAGCTCAAAGCTCGAAGCATTTCCTACTAATAACTCTCAAAATAGAGAGTTAACAAGCTTATTTTTACCTTTTATTCATGTATTCTAAAGGTTAATTTTATAAGAAATCCATGAGAATAGGAAGTAATTACGCTAATAACACAACTTTGTCGATTTAGGTAAGTTGAATATGGAAAATATGAAAATATGGAAATATGGAAATTTCACTTTTAGCATGTTAAATTGGATGTTTTTATCATTTTATTGCCAAAAGAACTCGTTAAATTTAAGAGCGTCTATATTAGTATAGGAATACAGGTTAATGAGAGCATTGACCAAGCTAGGACAATACCAATGCTGGGTGCATTCCCAATGTTGGGCGCATTTCTGAGTGCATTCTCATTGTTAGTCGCATTGCTAAAGATGAGTGCATTTCTAAAGACAATGGAGATTTCTAGAAATGACAAAGCGTAATGCATTCCCAATACTAGTCGCATTCTACCCGCATTCGATTTAAAGGTTGAAGAAACACAAATTTTCATTTCATGCAAATCAATTATGAATTGAACGATCGTGATTTGTTGCAGCTTGCCCAAGTAAGATCATTTGGCAGCAAGTCAAAGACCATAAAAATTATCTTTTTAAAACCAAGGAAGTGGTGGATGGCTGAGAAAGATATGAGAATTTTGAGCCTATATAAATGGCCATCATTAGCAAGCTTAGGAGTCGAAGTTTGAGCAGTGTGCAAATCAATGTTTGTTTGATTTCTAATAAAAGAAGATGAGAGAGTGAATTGCCTATTGCTAGGGACATTGTCATTTCATAGGACAACCAACTTAATTAGCACGAAGTTGAAGTGCAAGGTAGCTGCCTTACCATCCTTAGCATTCATATGAGTGACACATATACAAAGATAATTTCTCTACTATTTTTTATCTGACTTAACTTTTCGACCATATTTGTAACATATTTTATTTTTAATGCAATTTATTTTATTTACTGTTTTAATTTACATTTATGCTTTTATTTATGCCTTTATTTGTAGTCTTGTGTGGAGGTTATCTTCTATTTAATAGGAGCATAATCAATGCTTGTCGCGCCATTAAGGCTATACGCATTCCCATTGAGTGTTTGCAAGTTATATTTTGAGTAAGGTTTTAAGTAGGTTAGTAATGACAAGGTAGAGTTACTATTTACAAAGTAAGTATGTTAACGAGGTCGACCAGCCATCCACTTATCGTTTACACTTTACTTCGCTATTAGGATCGAAGAAGGTAAATGAAAGGTCGTTACTGTTGTTATTAAGATTACTACTCGACTTGACTAGTAGGTTTAGGGAGGGTCCCCCATAGCCAGCCCATTAATGAATGAATACAAACCACATTCTTAATGCGGACGACATTAAGAGAGAATGTACATTCGAGAGAAGGCATTGATGTGAAGTATAAACTTTAATCTCTACCACGTCGCTTGTCTTAGCTAACTAATTTCAATGCTTATATGATTTATGTATTTACTCTTACTTAGCATTCCAGTCATTTATTAATGAATGTATCTAAATAGTAGGTATTTGGCCTAATGTTGTTTGACTAAAGGCAATGCTTGCGCATTGAACATTGTATTATGCATTCACACTTTAATTTTGCAACCCGCCTTATTATTGAATGTTATCTTTACAAGACATATAAAATTACTTCAAAGAATTGGTCCTTGAGAAAATAACTTGGTTATTTATTACTTGGTACAATTGATTGCGTACACTTACGTTTTCATATGAGTGTTGCTTTGTATTGCGTAGGATGATAGTAATGCTTTCTACATTGTTGTTGTGTTATGCATTCTGATTTTTACATTCCAGCATTCTAACATCACCTACCTCGGCTTGGAGCTAAGAAGTTATGTTTCTATATCATCTACATTCTTATTTGTTGTATGAATTTTCACGAAACTAGTGTGAGTGGCTAGTTATACTACGCTCTTTTATATCAATGTATGAGTTATTAAGGTGCCATGTCATCTTTTGAGAGACGTATGAGTTATTAGTGATATTCCACTCTTGTAAGAGTGCAATGTGTTGCTAATGTTGTCTCACTCCATTCAGAGTGCGACGTGAGTTGTTGGTGATATTTTATTCCTTTGGGACTATAAGGTGAGTTGATAAAGATGTTTAACTTAATTGAGGGGACATGATGAGTGGTTGTCGTTGTTTCACTCAATTGAGAGTGTATGGTGAGTTAAAAGAGATGTTTCACCCATTTGGAAGTACAGGGTGAATAGAAATTGGTATTTCACTCCTTTATGAGTGCAAGGTGAGTTGCTAAGGGTGTTTCACTCCTTTGTAAGTGCAGAGTATTTCACATCTTTGTGAGTATAGGGTGAGTTGTTAAGGGTGTTACACTTTTGTTAGAGTGCAGGATGAATTGCTAATAATGTTTCACTCTTTTGAGAGTGCATGGTGAGTTGCTGAGAGAGTTTCACTCCTTTGAAAGTTCAGGATAAGTTTTAAAGGGTGGTTCACGTATTTGAGAGTGTGGGGTAAGTTTCTAATAGAGTCTCACTCATTTGAGAGTGTGGAGTGAGTTGTTAATTGTGCTTTACCCGTTTAAGAATGTAGTCGTACTTGTGTGTTAAGGATATTAAATCACACCTGAGTGATACACGATTATTTGAAGTGTTAGTTAAAACATGTATAAATGGTATATTATGAGTCAAGGCATGAAAGGATATGAATATGTGATTTTTATTCTTAAATGATGAAGTATGAAAAGTTGTGTGAGTTGATGAATGGTCGGTGTTAAAGACATGTACTCAGTCGGGTAAGAGTGTATGACTCTTGATCAGTTATGTCGTGTGCGAGCTTCATATTCCTTAATGGTAATTGGAAGAGTGGAGTTGAGCTTGGTTCTCAGGGTTGAGATTTATTATTAAACACTTAGAAGGTACACTCTTGAGTGAGTGCCTCTTGGTGTGTAGGTTCTAGAACCATGGATGTACGGTGATAATTAGAGCCAAAAGAGTAGGCAATCATGAGTGATGTTGTACCAGTTTGCTATCAATGGCAAAGGTTAATTTGAAATGCCTTTGAATGATGTGTAGTTAGTGAGATCACCATGATTTTGTTTTGCTGGCACTCATCTAGTCGTAGGTTGTGTTGCTAGCTAGTTATCAGTTGACAATGAGTGATATTTTTCTGAGTTGTATATGTAGATGAATTTCACACTCTAGTGAGAGAGTTTAGTGAATAGAGAGTTCCACTCTAGATTGGAGTACAGAGGTTCATGTCATATAGAGTGTTGCATTGTTAAAGCTTTACAACATTGAGATCTCGGGTACAATGTACATGGTCAATCCGTGTATAGGTGTTACTAGTGTAACCTTTTAGCTTCCCCTAATGAATTGTAGTTTATCACACAAAAAAGCTACTTACTTTATATGTATATACACACTTTGTGCTATGATGTTTTATGACATGTTTTTATATGGTGGTGGTGTCACTTGTTTAAGATTGTAAGTTATCTGTGGTTGTAGTTGAATTAAAGACCCAAATTTAGAATTCAGGTTGTCATCCCATTGTGGTTATTTATAAAATGTTACCTTGTAGTTTTTGTGGTGTTACATCATGACAGAGATTATTAAAACAACTAATAGAAAATATCTAATAAAAACATATAATGTTCTAACTAGATGCCGAATAATGACGTCAAATGAAGAGAAATAACATAAAACAATGCAACGGCTTTCATGATACTCTCAACATCTACAACTAGATGTTGCAATGTACTTCTGAGTTACCTAGTGGAAAATCCATAGAATAAGAATGATGAATAAACATACTAAGTAAGAATCCCAACCGAGGTACATTATGCACAGTAATATTGATTAGCATCCTAGCAAGCACATAAATCACAACCAATGATAATACAACATACTTCGACCTTCCTAGTCAAGAATTACTTACATGACCTAAACTAGAGCCCCTTGGCTAGATCTAGTTCCCTCGGGGCATAAGTCTTCCCCCCTTAGCATTGAATTGGTCATTTGGGGAACGACCCGAATGGCTGGCTCTAGACACGACTGGAATGTGTGCTGACGTCACTGTCTCATGAAAACCTTCCTCCCAGTGCCCAGTACATGTAAATGCACACACCGCATGTGCTTCACATGTTGTCCAAGCTCAAATGTGTATGCCCGTAATAAGAAATGGTGATCACTGAGTCACAGCTATTGGATGCCCTAGCCAGTGGCTGAGTCATCCTGGAACTCACTTATCACCTGAAGCTAAGGATTCTCTCATAGTAGGCTTACACTATAATCATAATCGCACTTTAGCAGGCTCGAAACTAGGCATTGACAGGGGTGGCATGTATCCTCACATCCCCAGAAGTTGGAAGGGGCAAGGTACCTTCCATCTCCAAACCCTTGAGGGTGGCATGTTACCTCATATCTTCAATAGCCTTTAGATGATGACAACCTAGCTACTATCCCTAAGAGTTCATCATAATCAATGGCCAAAATATCTTTTTCTCTTAAACGGTTTCGAAAAGTATTTAAAATACCCCTTTTTTTTCTCCTTTATTTTTAAATTAACAAACGAATTTAAGTATTTATAGAAATGTCCATCACCCTACAAAAGTCAGAAATGCTCTAAAAAACCTCTTTAATTACCAAACCACCCTAGAGTAAAATTACTAAAATACCCCTAAGGTCAAAAAGGTTAAAATAAGCCATACATAAATTTAATAGCCTTTTATACTCACCTGAAAATGTTGAATAAAATTTGGTTCATTACACTCGGGGAGTCATGGCCTTCTTTTACTGATCATTTAAAAGGCCAGAGTGAACTTTTTCAAACATTGGGGAATCATAACGCCTCCATGGCTGACCCACAAGGGTCCTAGCCTTCTCGGTCGACCCCTTAGGGATCGAATTGGACTTGACCGACCCTCGAGGGCCCTGGACTCCATGACCGCCTTCTGGGGGGTCTTGGCCTCCATGGCCAACCCCCGAAGGTCTTGGCCTCTTAGCTGAACTTCGGGGAGTCCTCACCTTATCCGCATACATTTGAGAATATTTCACCCATAACAATTATGATTATAATTTATTTCTCTAAATCGGAGATTATTCATGTTACACCCATTCTCTTTGTATGTTCCCTACAAGTTAATGAAATATTATTTCTCCAAAAAAAAATATCTCTAGTAATTTCTCTAGCAAATGTCAAATCTTTTGCAAAAGTGAAGTAGACCGATTATGGCGGAAGCACTATACATTATCTCAATTTGTCTCTTTCAACTACTGTATGTTTGTTTTTTTATGTGTATGTACGCTTGCTGGAAAATTTAGGCATATATTGTTAGATTTTTGTTGGTCCTCAACTAATTAATGGTTGCCAATGTTAAGTAATCAAAGAATATAAAAATTACAATGAATATAATTGATCTTAATTATTATATAGTTTATCTTAAATACCTATTATAATCCATATATTTTAATGAAAGGATCAACAATACATTAGTAATATTCTTCAATCAAGGTTTAAAGTTCTCACTCTGCTAGAATTAATAACAATAATAATGAAATAAATAAGAGTTGAAACAAAAAAGGGATAACTTAACCCAAATTCTTTTAAAATAAAAAATCTTTGAGAATTTCCTTATTAAGGTTTCTGTCCTATAGGCAGTTGTCATAAAATGTCTCATCCAAATAATTAACTTAATAAATATGAGAGGAGAAAAAAAGAAGTTTAGTGAAAAATAGAGCTATAAAACAAAGGGGTGGAAAATCTCAACAAAATGATTAAATTTGGTAGCAAATTGATTAAATACAATATGACCAACATATATATAAGAGAAGGATCCTATTATCTGATATATTATTTATCAACTATATGAAGTACTAATTAACAATAATTTAATTAATTGAATTTGGTCACATGATGTGAATCCAAAAGAGTAGAAGTAGGGTAAGACAAAGGTTTAAAGAAGAGAGGAGAAGAGAAGGAGGGTTTTGTTTGGTGGGTCACAATCACATGGAGAAAGATGGAGAAAGGGCATGTGATGTAATGCACAATGTGTCCACACCAATTCACTCTGAAAACCTCTGACTAAATTCAACACTTATTATTTTGGAATAGAATCTTCCTCATTATTCAATTCCATTCCCTAACAAACAAAACCAACTATTTCTTCTTTTTCTTCTTTTCTTTCCTTAAACCAATTAAACAAAAAGGCAAAAACATATTTTTTGCTCCATATGTTTTTATTTTAAGTAGTGATTATATTTTTTTATTTATAAATATTATACTTTTCGATTTATATTGATGTTGGAGATATTCATATCACGGTACTTATACCACGTTGTGAGAATTCTTCAACACTCTATATATGATATGTGGACTACTTTCTTTACTGACATGAGAGATATATTTTGCTTTGTTTTATATTGAAAATGTGCTTAATTCATTTCATCTTTATGAGAATTATGTGTTACTTCCCGTACTATCAATTAGTAATAATTAACAAGAACAAGAACTTAGAGATATCAATATATATTCAAGGAAGGCTCTCGGCTTCGCACTTCCATTTTAGCCGCAATATCAGCGGCGGCCAAGCAACGGCCAAGCAACGACACCAGCGGCGGCCAAGCAACAGCCCGGCGACGACTCAAGCGGTGGTCGACGATGTCGTCCAGGAGTCTTGGCGGATTCCGGCCATTCATCTCGGCCGGAATCGTTCCTCTTCCCTCTAGGTACTGTTCATTCGATTTTTCTTGGAGTTTTTTAACAAAGAAAAAGGAAGAAAACAGTCTTTGAGCATTATTCTTGGAGTTTTTCTTGTGGATTAGTTTGATTCTTGGTGATTCAACCTTGGATTCCAACAAAGGTGTACTCCATTTCCCTTTTTCCTTTTGTTGTTGTTATTCTTTATTATAAGAATTAAGTAAATTCTTAAGGGCAATTTTGTTAGATTTATTTTCTTGTAATCAAATTGAATTGTATCTTGTATGTTGGACAATATCTCATAAAACTCTATAAAATTGCCTCACCTAGGCTACGCCTAGGTGCCCGGGGACGTAGGACCAACGTTCCGAACCACGTATCCCGGTGTTCATTTTTCTTGTTTACTATTCTGTTTTACAACTTATGTGCTTGCTGAAAAATTTTATTTAAAGTGCAAAATTAGGATATAAGTTTGTTTGATCACTTTTGATAGTAAATAAAAGATTGATATATGCTTAGAGAATGTCAAAAGTAAAATAGTTTCAACTGAATATTATTTGCTTACTAAAATCCATATATGTTAGTATAAACATAATGCATAAAAATCTTGAAAATAAATTGTATTTATTTAGTATTAGTCTATTACTAATAACTATTTATATACATTACAATACAGTTAATAATCATATTGTGATTTGTATAGGTCTTAAAAACGGTAAAAACAAATTTAAAAGAAGGTGGTGTGCGCAAAAAATTGTTAAGAGGAACAAACGAAGATTAGGATGTACGAAAAAAAAACGAAGTTATCATTAATGAAAGATAAAAAGGGCATTTACATGGGTGATGTGAGTATTATATCATATGATTGAAATTCATAAGTGTAGTATTTGTGTATTTTGACAGTATTATGTATATACATATGTGTAGCTTCGTGGTGAAAGTTTGACTTCTGAAGCCAATGTGTCGGCTCAGACGTGGGAGAAGGATGACAAAGTCATCAAGTATCATGAAATCAACTTTTACATCAAAGTTTGAATCTACGGAAGAAAAGAAAAAAAGAAAAGAAGAAGACGATGTAGATGACGGTGATAGAGCTATTGAATTTAGTGAACTACCAAGTTTCACAATATTGACAAAACTCTCGCGATACTAATTTTATCATGATCTTAATTTTATCATAATTTTATCTTGTTTTGAGAATTAATGACTATTTATGATGTTGGTCTTTATGTGTTTTATGTGTTATATTGTTTCTTAAACTTATTATTACTTCTGATATATATTATGTTTGAAATCATGGAAATAGTATATGATAATACTTTTTTTAGAGGCAGTATTATACTTGTTTAAAAAGAATATTAATAAGGAAAGTTTAGAGGTAATATTATACTTGTTTTAAAAGAATATTAATAAGGAAACTTCAGAGGTAGTATTATACTTGTTTTAAAAGAATATTAATAAGGAAAATCTATTGCTTAACCATGGTGTTTAAATTGTATCTCAAATCTATTTACATAGTATTATTGTAAATTTAGTATTATTTCACTTGTTTTGTGATGCTAGTTATAATCTTTTGTTGACTATTCTAACACTAGGTTGGCTTGATTGTAGCTATTTCCTTTGAAATATAAGAGCATTTATAGGAATAATACATAATTAATACAATCTTATCTAATAATACAGTATTATGTATTCGTTTTCTAAATTTTATTTTAAAAACGTATGGTTTATATAGATTCGTTCTTTAAGTCAAAATCTAAATACTAATGTAATACAATTTTATATAATATCACAATATTAATTTATGATCATTTAATTATTATGCTAATTGTTTATAAACATGTACAATAATGGACAAGTAATAAGAAATTGAAGAAATTAAATTGCGTTTGGAAAGATTTTTCAAGTTTTAAAAATTTAAATGTCCAAAACGTAAGTATCATCATAACCATGATTAATCATGTACTATCGCATTCAAACGCTTGAAATCACCAGTAGTAAAATCAACTGAAATCATATGAAATTTTTATTTTAAAAAGAATATTACCTTCTTCATCAAAAATCGAGAATTGAATTCCAAAATGTCACATACTCAACAAATTACAAATAGATAAAAAAAAAAAAAAAAAAAAAAAAAAAAAAAAAATTGATGTTTTTAAACACTAAAAAAAAAATTAAAATATATAGGAACATGCATGTTTTCACGTGAAATAGAATTATATACCTCCTAAGATTAATGAATAAGTGTTCGTTAAATATTACATTGTATGAGGTTCCACCTTAAAACCAATTGATAATCAGGGGAGTAGTCTACCTATTTATATGTTAAAAAATTCTCAATTTTTCAATATGGTGCCGCCAAATTGAGTATCTCCAACGTTAAAGGTTAAACTCTAACAATGGATAATCAATGGAACAATAATTGGAATAATATAATCTTCTTATATACATAAAAATCAAAGGCAATTGAATGGAAAATGCAGGGAGTATTAAAGAAAAAAGAAAATGGTATAAGGGTACATAAAGAAAGATAGAATTGAAGTGGGTGGGGGCATAAATAGTTGGTGAGAATGAGATGGTTGGATTTGTCCTAGAAACCAGAGAAAGGCTCTCAAAAGAGCAAAAAAAAACCAATATTCCTTTTGAAGACAGTCATTCAGTTGTCTTCTTTACCCAGTTTGACAGAAGAAGTAGCGAAAAAAGAACCATATAGAATAAGACTTTTCACTTATTATTTTTTTTATTATTTTTTGGCATTCGAGACATTAAAAATCATTTTTCCATCTCAATATATGTCACGGGGATGCCTTGGGATATACAAATAACAAATAAATGAGTAAAGCCTAGCTAGGAATGTTCTTAATTACCCTCTTCCTTGCCTTATCAATAAAATAAAATAGAATCCCGGTTCCTCTCTCTTTATGAAATTTTCTTTAAAAAACTTATAAAACTAGTCAAATCTAAAAAAACAATTATAAGTATACTCAGCTTTGAAAAAAATTAACAAATATAATTATTATATTAATGGGTATTATCACGTATTTTCTTATGATATAGTTTTACTTACTATTTTATAAATATTTAAAATTTGAGTAATTATTTCATAAAAATAATACAATCATCACAATTTCCTTTCTATTTTTTCAGTACAACAATATTTGGAGGTTTGTTCGAGAATTCGAACATGTGATCCTAAAATCAATGATGTCGTAAAAAAATGTGGATGCTTTGGCATATGAATCTAACGTTAGTAACAAAATAATTTTGTAACATTTTGATGGCATGATTGAGTAATAATGTAAGTTTAAATTTTATTTGACCATATTATTTTTATTTCTAAAATTTCATACTTTTTGTATGTTTAAATCCTATTTCATTTAATTATTCCAAAGAAAAAAAAAAAGTTGATCTAAAATCTTAAACTTACTATACATATTCCTATCCGCTACAAATTTCTGGTGATGATCCTACATGCACAAATGCTGATGATCATGAATATTCTTGGTGCTCTCATTTGGTGGCTTTGACCAAAGGGAAACGATCGGGTTTTCAAGCATAGTTTATGTCGTCTTCATAACTCTAAATATATAAGAGAGTTTTTTTCAAAGGAAAATCGATGTTTATACCCGAGATACTACTAGTCCATCCCTAAACGGTGACACTAGGATACATCAAAGAGTATTCTTATTTAAGTACTCCAGATCAGGAACATATGAAGAAACATATTTCAAAGTCCGTAATCTCAACCAACCGGACTACCTTTGGGGACATGTGTTTAGGGTTTAGGCTTATTCTATTAAAGTATCTCGTTTTTAAAACAATTAGCTGTACATATAACTTCAAAAAAAGTGTCCATTCATGACTATGTAGTTGTAATGTATATATGAGTAAAAAAACCAACTTAATTATCTTATAAATTAATAAAAATATAATATCATCATATAAGTTAAAGATTTGAGTTATCATCCCTAGCTACCTAGTACAATGCATGTTAATAAATGAATAAATTCACATCTACCTACAAAAATACTCTCAACTATTTATATATGTATATATAATGGGGGAGATATATATAGTGTAAGGCAACAATTATAATAATATGATATAGTACAAACAAAATAATTAACATGTGGAAGGTCATGTGCTTCTCAAAAAGGTAGAGAAAGAATAAAATATATATAGTTTTGCACATTAGTGTGACAAAGTCATATGTTAATGTTTGTTAAAGTAAAAACAAATATAATAATGAGAGAGAGAGAGAGAAAATGGAAAAAAGGAAAGAAATGAAAAAGAGGGTTTTGAGAGTGTGTGTGTATAAAGAAGAAAGAGAAGTGATGAAGAAATGAAAGAGGAATATGGAGGAGATGATGATTGAGGATAATAATAAGGGCAATCCGGCGCCGTTTTTGAGAAAAACTTATGATTTGGTGGATGATCCTTGCACTGATCACATTGTGTGTTGGGGCCATTCTCATTCAACCTTCGTTGTTTGGAGTCCTCCTGAATTTGCAAGAGACATTCTTCCCAATTACTTCAAACACAACAACTTCTCTAGCTTTGTTCGTCAACTCAACACTTACGTATGTACTCTCTACACATCCATTTTAATATTATCTTCTCTCATTTCCTTCCGTTTAATCTTTTATGAGTTGATCAAGCTCGTCTAAACATGTAGTTATTTAAACTATGTCTCAAAATATAATTTAAGTTTATAAATGTCTTAAGAAGTTTACGATCAATTTGCTTTGAGATAAATGTTCACATCTAATATTTAGTAAGTCTAAACATATGTTCAATCTAATGAAATAAAATTATGGTCTTATTCAAGATTAATGGGTCATAAAGTAATATCATCTCGAGGAGGTGTGATATAAGTGAGTTCTTGTTTAAACTGCTCATTAGTTGTGGTATCCAATTTCAATAGTTAACATCGTAATTATGATCCACAGGGATTCAAGAAAATAGTAGCAGACAGATGGGAATTTGGAAATGAAAACTTCAAGAAAGGAGAGAAACAATTACTCTCAGAGATTCACAGAAGAAAATCTCACAATCAAAACAACAACAACAGCAACAGTCTCCACCAACAAATCCCATTCCAATTCTTCCATTTAGACGAAGATCATAAACTCAGCCTTTGTTACACAACCACCACCACCGCTACCGACGCCTCCAATACCGACATCCTCGCGGCACTTACCCAAGACAACCGCCGTCTACGGCGGAGAAACTTTACGCTGTTGTCGGAGCTGGCTCAGATGAAGAATCTTTACTCCGAAATCATCTACTTCATCCAAAATCATGTCAAGCCAATCGATTACAGAAATAGTAGATCAGTCTCCAAGTTGGTCGAATTGGAGGCTCCGCCGCAGACGACGGTCGGAGGATCCGACGAGGGGAATGAGACGGTGAAGCTATTTGGAGTTCCAATTAGAGGGAAGAAGAGAGTGCACCAAGAAGAGGATGATAGAGTTTAAGATTAGCTTTTTGTTCAGAATGTTTAGATCTCTAGTTAGAACAAAGTTGATTTTTTTTTTTTTTTTTTTTTTGGGGAATTTGATAATTATGGAAACAAGTACATAGATATTGATTGAATCATTGAAATGTTTTGGTTGGGAATGGAGATCAAATTAATGAAGTTATAGTATAAAATATTTTAAATAAAAAGAAAGATGGCACAAACCTCACCTAAAGTACGATGTTTATAACAATTTGATCTTAAATTTTCAAATTGAACAATCACCTCCTGTTACAATTAAAAGTTAAAAAGAGATTTTTATAAGATAATGAAACCATTGCACCACCGACTCTTTTGATGAATTCATGATCTTTTAATCATATCATATACAATAAATGTGTGTTTTTTAATTGAGCTCAACTACACTATGAGGAGTGGATTTAATCAATACAATATATTTTTTTGTGTTAATCCTATTCAACATCAGCATCACAGACTCTCTGTGTAGGATTTGTAATCCTCCTCTCCAATAATGTTTGAGCATTAATTCCCTGTATTTATATTTGTGTAGTTACACCCATGTTTTTTTGTAACAATTGTGAGGGTATTTGAAAGAGAGAGTACGTCCGTACAAAGTGAAGAACCAAAACAAATCAAGCATGCCCAGGGGCTGACCACCCACACTAGGGTTCTGCATTTAGGTTAAAATTCCTTCAAGAGGAAACTTTTTTTGTAGCTGGACTTGGTATGGCTAGGTTCACCTTGCATCAACATGCCAACCAAAAAGCATTATCTTTTGAAAATAATCAACAAAACTAACTGCAATGTGCTGATAGATTTTAAAACTAAAAAATATACACATGTTACAATATTTTGATCCCTAAACTTATAATTTTATTCAATTTAATCTATGAACTTTCAAATGTCTAATTTTAGTTCTACAATTCTTAAATTTATTTTATTTTGATAAATAAACTTTTAAATTTCAATTATTCCTTTTTAGTGCTGAAAGTTTTTTAAAACAGCGATCAATATTTATGAAATATTTGAAATTAATATTTATTAAAATTAATTCAACAATATTAATATTTTTTATATAAGTAAAAAAAATATTTGAATATATTTCTAAAATTTATAGAAAAAGATACTTTTAAAGAAAAGTTAACAACAATTAACAAATTTAATTTATTTAGAAAATTTTAGTTTGTTATGAAAATATATCGATTAAAATTTAACATTTTAAAGTTAAATATCAAAATGAGACAAATTTAAAAATCCAAAGAGTGATGCAAAAAAAACGTTGATGGAATAAAATGTCAAAATGAAACAAAATTTAAAGTCTAGGACTAAAATGATATTTTTAACCCAAAAAAAATCTACCTACAGTTGTATTAAAAAAAAACTCGACTTGGTTATTGAACATTAAAATTTGTCCAATAAACTTATGGCATATTCTAGCATAATTAATCATCTCCACTTCTAATTCATGATCTCTCTGATATTTTGTTCCTTGTATGAGTTGATCCACCTGTAAAATGGACAGTGTCATGTAGACCGACCACGGTGAAGTTCAGGACAGTAAACAAATTCTAATCGTTGAACTGGCAATGCAACTCCCATTAGAAATACGCTACAAAACCAACTAATAACAGGACTCTAGAATTTCTAGGGAATCCTGATACTAAAGAGCTACAAAGATGCACAAAAAATAATGATGAAGTCCTATTGATGGAAACTAAAAGCGCTCAATAAGTTAGCATTCCTTTGATCTTACACGAAATCGTCGCCCTGTTAGTATATGATACAATAGCCTCTTCCGACTCCATCGCCAACATATTGGAGTGGCAACAACGCGTCTTCTCTTCTTACTCTTGCATGGTTTTCCTGCATACAAAAAGGCATTGTACCATATAGATAAAGCTTCAAGTTCAATGGATGAAACAATTGTCTAATATAATATTTGGAGTCTACAAACTCATAGGTTAATTATCTACAATGGATGAGGCTCATCGTAACATCCAGTGTTTTAAAAAGTCCAAGGCGCACTAAGGCGCACTAAGGCGCAATGGCCCTCTGAGGCCTGAGACGCAAGGCGCACCTTAAGGCGCGGACTTTTTTACTTAATGCGCAATATATAAAGACATAAAAAATTATATGCACAATCAAAACACTTTTCATGAAGAAAAATAAAGTTCTAACCAAGAATACTATACAAAACAAACATAAGTTTCAAATATTAATCTTCATTTCATGGGAAGAAATGAAGTTTAATTGAGGAAAATATATAAACTCAACTATAAACCTTCATTTTCATAGAAAGAAATGAAGTTTGAATAAAAGAATGATATATAAACACGCATAAGTGATTCAAGACATTTTGATACTTTAAAAAACTTATCTCGCACTACGAATGACCTAGTACGGGGATCTCGCTGCTCGGTTAGCGAGTTGGGTACAGAGGCGAAGCGCCCGGTTTCGGGGGTTTGGGGGCACAACGTGACCCCCGATTGGGGCTCGGGGGCCAAAAGACTAAAAGAATAAAGAAAATAGTAAAAAAAAACAAACAAAAAAACAAAAGCCCCCAAGGTGCGCCTCAGAGCTTCAAGCTAGGAACCAAAAGGCGCGCGCCTTGTTACGCGTGCTGCGCCTTTACAAGGGGAAGCGCATATGTTGCGACTAGGCACGCGCCTGAGTGCGCCTTTCAAAACACCGGTAACATCTAGAGGTAAGGCTCCCCACGAGACGCAAACAAAAGGGGCACACTCCCCAAAAGGCCTCATGGCCCATATGCCTAATGAGAGAATGATTACCTCCCACAAGGCGACCAGGTGATGTGGCACGGCCAACCTATCTCGCACCTACTCGACTTACATTCCATAACAGGCATGTGACTCTAATGTCATTGTCGACACTGATGTCTTATTCCTCGATGAAAGAAAAATATGTTGAGTTCAGTTTAACCCCACTTAAACGCCCTATAATGTGACGTTTTTTTGCGTATACCAAAGGAGGTAGCTAGCTACAAAGTTTGGGGATCCCACACCGCCAGACCTACAAACTTAAAGTCAAGTGTTCACAACATTATTGCTAAGGTTTTGGGTTAATAAAAGTTCTTTCCTTCA
Source organism: Cyclanthera cordifolia (assembly GCA_037832605.1). Taxonomy (NCBI): domain Eukaryota; kingdom Viridiplantae; phylum Streptophyta; class Magnoliopsida; order Cucurbitales; family Cucurbitaceae; genus Cyclanthera; species Cyclanthera cordifolia. The sequence goes on along the minus strand of JBBMEG010000009.1, from coordinate 5,365,781 downwards.
ACCATAGTAGATTGGCATGGAACTTCCATAGCCGGTCTACAAATTATGGATCGACCTTTGATCAAGAAGTATAGAAATAAATGACAGGACTTGGAGAGAGTAATCTTTAATATTGACTTTGACAAGGCTTACGATCATGTGAATTGGATTTTCTTGGATGAAGCCTTGGCCTGGAAGGGTTTTGGCTTTAGTTGAAGAACCATGGTGTGGAGCACCGTGTCACGGTCCTGCTTGTCCAGTGCGTGTTGCACATGGCCGCATGAACCTCTACATCCTTTTTTATCATGTTTTTATGTTATTTTGTTAATATTGCATGTTAGGATAGTTTCCTTCATTTTTGTCTAGGTGTTGA
>JBBMEG010000009.1:5343524-5357044 GCA_037832605.1 Cyclanthera cordifolia | reverse complement strand
CTAACGTAGGCATCAATTAGATTGTTGGAGAAGTTTTCTTGGTTCAATTCAATATTATGAGGTTAATTTGTTTGTTTGTTTTTAATTTTAAGATAAAAAATGCGAGTTTTACTTTCTAAGAGGGGACTAATTAAATAAAACATATTGTTCATCTTATTTGAGTTAAACAAACTATTTTTTTCAAAAAAAAAATCTTGCAAACGTGTCCTTGCCGTGTCCTAGCCGTGTCCTTGCCGTGTCCGTTATTAAATAAAAAATAAAAAAAACTGGACACTTCAATTCGCGTGTCCTACACGTGTCCGAGGCGTGTTCGGGCGTGTCCGTGTCCGACACGAACACTCCGCCCAAAATGAAGTGTCCGTGCTTTATAGGTGTTACAGAGGTGAGGACCACTTACTAAGTCTTATTTACAATGAGATAATACAAATAATAAAACAATTTGCACCTCTCGAGAAGTTGAACATCTAACGTATGGTCTACAAAGGGAAAGCTTGTGCATCCAAAGAATTATCTCTTGAATCAGCTACATATCTGAGACGAAGAAGATCATCGGAGGTCCCTCCAACGTTGGAGGGTGGCACTCGAAGAGGAGGGAATTATATTCTGAGTTTCTTACAAGTGTTCCTAGGGAGAGACGGTTCTAGAGAGAATATTGATGGAATCTTTATAAAAGACTATTATCTATTTGAATAATAGATTATTTAAAACTTTTTAACTTGCTCGATAATTTTAAAAACAAATTCAACATAGATTACTTGCTTGTTTTAAATATTCTTTTTTAAAGATTCAAACTCTTAATTAATAAACTAGTTTTTTTGTTATTTAAATTCTATTTTTTATTTCAATAATGGATTATTTAAAATATATATATCTTATTCGGTTATTTTGAAAACAATCTAAGGGAATAAGAATACGTTTCATGTACCAATTTATGTTATATATCATTTATCATGGATTTATTCAAGGCGTCTCGCTTTCTTCGCTTCTCCACTTGACACGATCAAGGGGAACATCACCTTGTGTTATGCCTTGAAAAACATGACATGAGCATTGACAACCCTCCTCTTTGTCGTAATGTCTCCGACAAAGCAATTTTCTTCACAAGTATCGCATCAAACTATTTCCTCATACATCGGTTTTTTTACGGTAGTAGCAACACTTGCTTCGTCTATCTCTTCACAAGTCATCTTCCAAGATTTGAGGGGAATAACTAACAAATTTCTTTGTATCTTTGTTTAATCAATTACTTCCCAACTCAGTCTCTTGCTTTGACTGGCTATTTGTAACAATTTCAACATTCAATTAAAAAAAACTTTTCATATTAAAAGAAGGGAGGCGTCACCAATAAAAACAACCTCTAGTGAAGTAATACAGCGCCTAGAGAATAATTACAAAAGGACTTAGAAATAAAGGTCTAAAGAGAAAACCGAGCATGTAAGCTCCCCTCTCCATGCACTCCAACCAAAAAATATAAATTATGTTTGTGCAATTCTTTAAGGCTAGAAAATGTACACTAGCCACAAATATTAGGAATGAAACATACTTAACTTAGCTCACTCGATAGAGTTGGCTGCAGGATTTTAAAAGAGATAAGTTACCTCATCCGCAGCTCCAGTTCCAGGATAAAATCTACCCAACTCATGCCTATGTAAAGATATATACAAGACCTACAAAAATGGGTCAAAATTTTCATTGAACTGTATAAAGTCAGGAAATGTGACTAAAAACGAAAAATCACAAAGATAAGCACTGTTGTACAAATATGTGAAACAGCAGAAGAAAATTGAAATAAATGCAGATTAGAAAACCTAAATTAGTAAATTAAGCAGTTTCAAAAATGTCCCAATTCATCGTGGATTCATAGAATGCTACAGACATGAATATAAACGGTATATTCACGAACCCAAGTCCAGGCTTGTGATTATAACTTACAATGGTGAAATCATCTTGACCAACAAATCAGAGATCAGAAAAGTAAGGGATAAACCACAAGGTAAAGTTCATTTCATATATAGACCATACCGATTTATTTTGATCAAATATTTCCTGCGTTCCATTTCCATGATGAACATCCTAAAGTTCATAGAGAGAAAGAGAGAGAAATTGTGAGAGGGAGAGAGAGGTTGGGCCCAACATCTTGCGAGAAAAATATTGACCTTACCCAATCAACTATTAGCACCTTCTTAGCACCAGCAGCCTGAGCTGCCAATGCAGAAACTGCAGCATTGTTATGAAGGCAAAACCCCATGGCTTGTTTAACACCTGCATGGTGACCAGGAGGACGAACCTGACATTTTTGACAGTCAGAAACATTTAAAAGATCCTATACAAAGAAATCCTACTTTTTTTTAAGAAATCAATTTTGAGATAAAACTTGTTAATTCTCATACCAGAGCAAAACCATTTTTGGCCCGACCAGAAAAAATTTCTGAAGCAAGATCAGCACATAAACCAGCTGCAAGCCTAGCAGCTTGTGCTGAATGCTTATTAGCATATGTATCGGGAGTGTAATAACTGCCACAAAAAATGGACTCCAAAACAATCAGGAAACTGAAAATCATAAACATCACAGCCAATATCTCATAGGCATTCATTTCCTATTTTAGATTCTACAAAAAATACTAACCTAAAATAGGTTTTTATTCAGGGAACGTCTGTCCTGCCATGAACGAAAGGGAAGTGCTCCTTCCCGGCGTTGGGAGAATGAGAAACTTATTTTGCCATAACACAGCATGTAGACTCCACGCACCCGGTTATCCCAGCGTGTGAACTTCACGCGCACAGTTATACCCGTGCGTGGATACCACAATCTCTTTTTTTTTTTTAGTTTACGTTTTCAACTTTCCTTATATCTTTTTAACCTTCTTTATTTTCTTTAACTTTTCTTTCCTTACTTCTTTTCAACTTTCCTTTCTTTGTTCTTTTAAATTTTCCTTTCCTTATTTTCGTTTTCAAATGTTATGACATTTATTTCAATTTTTTATTCTTATTTTCAAATAAACTTTTTTTTTTTTTTCAAATAAAATTTGTATACTTTTTAACTTTTTTGTTAATTTTAATAACATTTTTGTTACTTTTTTGATAAAGTAATAAAAAGTTAATTTTGAGATAGGCGAACTGAAAAAAATCCCAGCCTACCTAACTCTATTGGGAAAGCCACTAGGAGAGAATCCAAAAGGCGAAGCATTTGAGACCTTGATTGAAGAGCAGCTTGCTGCCAAGTTTACAAACATGCTCCCTTTCAGTTTCCTTTTATAAGGATAGAAAAGTTCACATCCCTCGTGCAATTCCACGTCCAAATCCTCCACTTATAAACAAATCGCTTTTTCTCGACAACCTTATCCAAAAACACCAGTCACATAATTGTAGGCTTCCTCAAATCAATCTTAGAGACCGCTCATCAAGCTTTGTCTTTCCATAATTCTCTATGGTTTTCATTGTCAAAGTTTACAATTAGTTAGCTCCATTTGAGTCAGCATGAGTTACAAAAAGATTACTTCATCACCTGTACTTGTTTATTCAATAAACAAGGCCAGATATATTAAAGTCACAAAGACGCAAGTACATTCTATCATTCTATATAGCAGAATAATAAAGAGAGAATGGTCATTATGAACATACCAAGAAATAGCATTGCTTGAAATCTCAACAGCTTGAATGTTCTCCGGGGAATGGACCTTTTATCAGTGCATAAAAGAGAACAATAAATCACAACATGCTTCTTAGAGGAACGTACATGAGATTCATGGATGATTATCTTCAATATATCAACGGACATATGCATAAAATCAAATAAGGAACATCAATTCACATAATTTTTTTCCTCCAATCATAACGATTTCGTCAATGATCTACTTCATTCTTTTAGACAAAATTCCAAAAGGGCAAACAATAAACAACCCACACAAAATGAGCCTACAAAAAGAGTCTCCAATCTAGATAATTACCAAACGACTTTGACACCAAAGCAAAACGAGATACATAGAATGTGGGACTAATCCTAAAGCCCTAATCCTGAAAATTAGGTCGGTCCAGTGTCAATTTAAATATCGTATCTCTTAAATGCTCTCAAGAAGCCCTAATCCTGAAAAGCCTTCTCCCCTCTTCCTTCAGCTCCACCCTCACTGGCATCGTAGAGGACCCTTCGACAATCCTCACTACGTCGGCAACTGCATCCCTACCCCTATCGTTTCTTCCTCCCTCCAACCGAGAAACTCTATTCCCAAATTTATTTGAATGTTAGTAATCTCTTTAACCATCTCCCACCTCGTTTCTCTAGCATCAAAATGTTTTGCTTGCTAGCGCGTAGGGAGTTCATCAATTGATCGAGTCAATTTTTGGTGAAAATTGACACTGAACCGACCTATCGAATTGCTTGAAAATGACACCAAAGCGACCGATCGGTTAAGTCGGTCGAGTGGGTTAATTCATTTTATTTCTTTTCCTTTTTTATTAAAAAACATATTCCTTGTACCATTTTTTATTGAAATTTTGAAAACTAATTTGAAAAATTAGAACTTATCAAATCATTATTAGAAACACATTTAAATTTAAGTTAGTTTTGAAATAATTTAATCAAAATCCTAATCAATTATATGAAAAATATTAATATTATATAAAGGAAGTTTTAATAATCATCCGACCGAACCCATTGATTTAACCAACCAAGCCGACTGAACTTTTTTTGTTAAATACATATCTAACCGACACCGACCAAGTGTTCGGTTGGTCAAATCGATTTTTGGGAAATGTATGAACACCCCCTACTAGAGAGTAGAATTCCTCCTCCCTTAGCGAGTCAATCAATCGGCGTTGCCTACTCTTATGTTGAGCTTCAAGACGTTCGAGTCCTGCAAGCCATCTAAGTTGTGCCTCTCTTTGCGGGTCAAATGATCAGAGCCACCTGACCTTCAAGAGCAAGTATCTAATGTTCCTTGCAAATTAATATCTTTCACGATCCTCTTGGCGAATTTCTAGCCTCTTCAAAGCTTAGGATCGCGTTTATCTTCTAGCCATCACCCATCATAGTATAGCATTGCACTAACAAGGGACTTGCACATATTCTATCAAGAAAAGCTCGGTTACTCTCCTCTCTTTGGTCATATCCAACAGAAAGGATTCTCAACAAATGAGTACCATCTTCAAGATCTATAATCAAAATTATAAGAAAACTCTTCGATGTGTTATCTTACTTTGTTCAGCAACATTTTAGGGAGGGGAACATCATCCTAGACATAAAAACCCGTCCCTCATCCCATTTTAATTCTCGCACATATAGGCCGCCTTGTGATTCGTCGTTTAATCTATATAATTTTGCATACTGATTGGCCCCTAAACCCTTTAACTTTAACAATGAAAATGTTTTAGTTACTTTTATATATGTGTATATATATATATATATATATATATATATATATCTCGCAGTATCAGTAGCGTTCATTTTCCTTGTTTCATACAGTATATAACATATATTTCTCTTTCTAGCCATTATTGTAACTACCCTACGCTACCCTATTTCTATGATCATCACCCATATCCTAATAGGTAGCTTTTACATGGCATGAACAATGCTCTAGCTAACTTTTTATACTTCATCTAGCAATGAAATTTGTATATACCAAAATAAAAAGAATCCCTGAAAATAAATGTTAGTTGCTTACCATCTCAAGTTCTTCTTTGGTAATTTCTCTGGCTGGAATAGAATAGCATCTTCCAGGAAAAATTCCTTCATGCAGTAAGAAATTTATTTTGCTTACAGTCCAATGTAATAAAAAGGTAAAAGCAATAAACTGCAGTACAACATACTACAGTAACCATCAACCCAGTAATTCCTCAAAACAAAATAGGATGAAGATGACATTACCAGCTGTGGCCAAGCTGGCAGCAATAGCTCTCAGACGATCCGGTCTTTCTGGGTGTGGGTGTGACTTCATTTCAACCTTCACTAGCAAGAACACCACCAGACAGGCAGTAAAACACTAGAAAAATAGCAACTTTAAAAGTTCCCAACGAAATAGAATGGAAAAATCATTTCAATCTAAACCCCAGACATGAAATAACTAAAGCAAAATAAGAACATAGACATGCCATTTATGTAAAAAAGACATAAATACAATAACAACAAACTTAATTTCTAACCAAAAAGGGAAAAGACATGTTCATTTAGCTTGTTACAGATTAATTTCTTCTTTTATTTTCCTTTTCATTAAAAAAACAGCATTATTGTTATTAAAGAAGAGATTCTTTTTTTTTTTAATAATAATCAAAAAATTTATTGAGATAAAATTGAAAGAACATAAGGATAACACGTATACAAAAATGAGCCCAGAAAAAGGGGGAGACCTTAAAAAGCAATCTCCAATCTAGTAAAATAGTCTATAAACAATTACAAAAATGCTTAGAAACCTAGATAGTAATGAGGTCTCAAACATCAAAAGACGATCCCTCCACAAATTCTATTGTTTCAATCCCGTCAAAGACCACACAAAATGCCACACTCCATTGGCCACAAAAACGCCCCTACATCCAAAAGGGGTGGGGATGCATATCTCTACCATGTAAGTTCCTAGCCTAAGCGAACCTGATTTCTTCATAGAACTAGTTCAAATGTCAGTAGCCATCTCCCAGCGCCAAAACAGCTGATTAAGATCATCAGCGGCCTTAATGTACAAAATGAAGCATGTTGGCCCCATTAAAGAGGGGATCTCTCCCTAAGGCCAAAGGAATTAAAATAAATCCCAATTTATTGAATAAGAGATGATTACAAAAGAAGAGAGAAAGAATTTCTCTAAGACCAAAGGAATCTCAGTTGACATAAACCTGTAACTTTTTTATAGAAATATAGGCCTTTCATTGATATAAAAATGAAAGAATTCAGATCATACGAAACAAAAGCCCACAAAAAATCAATGAACGTTTTTTACTATCAAAAAAAGCCTGCAAAAAGAGGAAAGAAGCCTACAAAAATGGCTTCCGTACACCAAAACCTAGCCTACCAAAATTATGAAAGTACTTATTCGGCTTTCCTCGTGAGAATAGTCGAGTTACACAAGCAGCTTGAACACTAACGAATATCAATAAATAAATGTACTTAGTCATCCAGGCTCAAAGAGAAACATAGAATCTAAAGAAAAACCAAACATCATTCGGAGAGAGAATCTAAAGAAAAACCAAACATCATTCAGAAATCTCTCCTTCCCTCAGAATGTTCTATTGTTTCTCTCGCCTTAAAGGCCCCACAAGATAGTACAGACCTCGGCCTACAAAAGAAACTTTCTTTGATCTTAAAAGGGGGATGGTGTACACGAGTTAAATCTAACAAAAGTATAGTCCAAAGCTGAAAACAAACTGAATAAACTCAATCGTCTCACATCTTCACAAGATATGATCCAAATCTTCAATAGCTTTCCCGCAAAGAACACACACTAAGGATACATCAATAAAGGCATCCTCCTCACAACCATGTCCAAAGTTAACATTTCCATGTAAAACCTTCCAGATAAAGAACTTAACCTTTTCAAGATTTTTCATCTTCCAAACTAAGGCAAACTCCAATCTATCTGTCAACAAACAAGTGGAAGGGTCAGATCAACAAGAGAAAAAAGGATTTGCAAAAGAAACCCTTGGTGGTCAAGGCACCATAACCGAGAATGTCCCTTAACAGACTCTCTCTAAATATCCTGATCAAGGAGAAAGGGTAAATGACCTCCAAAACTTATCTGATTGAGAACGTCTAAGCTTAAGCAAGGAAATGGCTATAACTACCAAAAGACAAAACCTCAATCGCGGGCTGATATTTTACTAACATTAAATGGTAACGACTAGGAAAAATAACACAAATCGAAGTATCCTCCACCCAACTATCTTCCCAAAAGAAAGCAGAAGTCTCATCCCAAATTTTATAAGCTATGAAATACGAAAAAGAAGAGTATTCCTTTGCTATGCCTTCCCAAAAGTTCCTAGAGGTGTCAATTTCCTCTTAAGGAGAATCCACATTGGGGTCATGCCATACATGCTCACGATCACCTTGGCACCAAAGAGCACCAAGTTCACAATGAAACAACCACAACCATTTAGCTAATAAAGCTCAATTATGGATATCTTGGGCATTTCCACCACATTATAAGCCTCCTCCCACCTAATCAAATGATTACCTCTGCCGTCTCCCTAACCTTTCCACAAAAAATCTTTCATCAACTTCTCCAAAGGCTTTAATAAGGTCAATCTACCTTCTAACGAAAAGAATAACGTCACTTTTTTTCGAAAAAAGATAAAAAAATGCATCATTAACTAAAATTTTAATCACCCTCGTCTCATAGAACTACAGTTAATAAAAACATTACAAAGATCTCCTTTAATCTCATTCCAACAATCCTGAAAGAAAGCCATCCGACCCTGAGGCATTACTTCTATAGAAACCAAACACCACTCTCCTAAAATCCTCAAGGGTGTGTGATTCACCAAACTTAGAGTTTTGATCCACTGAAATAGGACAACCCTTCATCCTTTCCAAGAAAGGACTTGGACCCACCATCGAAGTATAAAGAGCTATGTAAGAAATCATCTCATCTTCAATCTCCTCCTTTAAAAGTTAGGCTCTCACAATTTCTAGGGAATCAATAAGATTTCTTCTCCTACCACTCGCCAATCTATGAAAAAACATTACGTTTACATATCCTTTTTCAACCCATTTCACCCTAGCCTTTTGCCTCCAACTCACCATCTCCTTTCTTACCAACTCCTCATGCACCCTAGGCAGAAACCTCGTCAAAAACACAAAAAAGTGAGAAAAAAAAAACTTGGTCAAAAAAATCAAGAAACTTGACTAACATTGAAAGCTTCTCTTGGTGTGCATTAGAACAGATTGTGGGTTATTTGAAGGCTTCTCCTAGTCGAGGTTTACTGTACAAAAATAAGGATCATCGTATCATTGAAGGTTACTCAGATGCAGACTGGGCAGGGTCTAAAAAAGATCAAATCAGAATGTAATGTCACGTTCAAGTGCTGAATCAGAATACAAAGCATTGGCGTCAGTTTGGTTGTGCCAACTCCTAAATGAATTGGGATCTGATGACACGATAACCAAGCGATTCATATTACCTGTAATCCAGTTTTTCATGAACGAACTAAACACGTTGAGATAGTCTGTCATTTAATACGAGAAAGATACAACAAGGCGTGATTTCCATCAGATACGTGAAGATTGAAAAACAGTTGAACGATATCTTCACAAAAGCATTGAATGGAGCACAAGTTGAGAATGATTAACATATATGCTCCAACTTGAGGTGGAGTGTTAGTTTAATATTAGACGCTTTATTATTGTTTTAATCATAGTGCCCTTTATCGTCTCTTCACATGTACACAGCTAGGGCAACCATGTATAATTGTATATAAATACTCTTCTAATGAATAGAATAAAACATATTGATTCTCTCAACTTCAACGATAACATATATCATTGGTGTTAGGCTTGTATTGATCAGTTTTTTCTAAGGTTTTTTCCCTCAAATTTTTTGCCACTGTAATTGGCCTTTCTCTTCTCTTCTCTTCTCATTCTCAAATCTTCCAATTATCAATGAATGATTCGTTTCCTGTATAATTAAAAACAATTATAAATAAAAGCCTCAATAGCTCTTTGATTTATTTCAAACTACGGCCTCCATAAGAGTAATCCACGACAACATTTGTCTAAAAAACTTGAGCTTTGCCTAGGAAAATGAGCACATAAAAGTTGTGTCAGCCATCATTTTCAACAGGAAGAAAAACACTAGAATAAGCCTTAGAGTTGGATGGGAACCTCTAGTACTTAGTTGTAAAGTTTTGCAATGAAGAGAGAATGAATTGGTTCCCTATAACTTTATTGTAAAGGAAACATGAGATAAGAAAAAAAATGTAGAAGAGAATATATTTCTCAATTTGAGACTCTTCTCATGATGGAGCTTTTGCATTCTAGACGACCCCTTACTTCACATGAAAAATAATATTTGAAATATAAAATTAAGGCATGGACATTTTGACAGGAGAAGACATGTATAGCAGCCAAAACTCAGAGATAAAAAAGAAATACAATCCTCAAGAATCTAAAACATAAAAGGTTTACACAAATTCCCATACTTCTGAATGCAGCAACATTCTCTCATCAAAGCCAATTGCCGTGGAACTATTAGATGTAGATACTTGTGAAACCATTCCTACAAATACAATGTAATAATAATTTCATTAGACTCTTCAAAATAATAAATATTTACCAATAGAAGCATCAATATGACGTAAAAAATGACTGCAAAAACTAATAAACATATGAGTATGCACACACAAGCAACAGACTCAACGATTGGTGACTAGAAAAAGGTGATAATAATAAAATAGCTATAAAATAATTAGTGCCAACACTTGAGAGACTTTACAAAGTGTGAAACTCCAAATCCTCTCGAGACATGTTATTTTAACAAGAACGGAATGTTACAAGATCAGTTATACCCATGAAAGCTGCCTAGACCCTAATTGAGATAGTGCAAAGCCATAAAGAACTTCACCAATTAGATTCAAAATATTATAACTTCACAACACACCAATAAAGCCATTATATCAGGAAACAATCGCCAGTATTTTTCATGAAAACCCCAAACTTCCATCGAGAATAAATGAAAGGAAAATACAAGAGCAAAAAGACCGAAAGAGAGAAAGAGAATACAAAAAAAGCCCACAAAAACGGGGAGACCTTATAAAATGGTTTTTAATCAAGAGAGATAATGCCTAAAGACTAATTACAAAAGAGCTTAGAAACAGAAGTCCAAAGAAAAACATAGAATTTAATGAGGCTTCACACATCAACTCAAGGCCTAAAAACTCCTTATAAATTCTGTTACTTCTCTCTCCCAACTACCCCATGGGATGGCACGGACACCAACCTGCCACAAAAAATCCCTTTCTCACGAAGGGAAGAGGAAGACAACAACTCCATTAATGATATATGGCTCGCCAATCACCAAGCGGTAAGATTTTAATAAATAAATAGAACAAAGAGTAGAAGAAGATTAGTGAGATAAAATAAAATATAACACTGCATGTCTAATAGTATCAACACGTGACTCACCTATATCATTTCTTCTTCTTGTTTCTAGCTCAGCCTCTAATATCGTTGAATCTTGTGAAAATGAAGGAGCAAAAAATCCATGCTTCAGTATTCCTGATTCTCTATGTTCTCTGCATGACTGCATGAAAATATGCATCTAAATATGCAGAACCAAATCCTGAAATCGCAATCAAAAGAATACACAAAAATTGACCAAAGAAAAAGGAAAATCATGTTGAAAAGGATTACAAACAGACGTCACAATGTACTGCAACATCGAGGTTCGCCATGGTACAATTTGTACAAAACCACGTCATTGTTTCCCTAAGCTTCTGTAAAGGTTCCCAGTCGCTGTCATCCTCATCATCCTCATCGCCATCCTCAAAGATGTTCCAGGTGTTGCACATATCTTGGAAGGTCATTTCTCTCTGCTTCCTTGCCTTCTTCAGATGTAAAAACATAATGTATTAACTAATATATTGCAGTCAAAGGACACAAAACTATGCATGGCAATAACCAAACCATGTTTTTACTTACACGTGAAGTATCAGGTTGCATATCTATATTTTTGCTGCTTGGCACATCTCTATGAGAAGCTACACCTGTATTATCTTCTCCATAATTGTCATCTAAATTTGGTCTACAAATATTTCTATTAAAGCCTGATTTTCCACGTCTACCATTCAAAATTCTACTCGTTTTTTTTCCTTGTTTCTGAAGATTAACTTCAACCTTTCCATCCACCGAATGACTCTTTTGAAGTATTCTTGAAACCATTTTGTCTTGTGGGATGAAAAATGGTCATCAGCATGACAATAACTACTAAAAACCAAAGGACTAAAATTAAGATGCGATAAGTAAATCGTGAAGTGATAAAATCCAAACAAAGTGTACAAAATAGTAATTAATTCCTGAACAGCATTATTCGTACTAAAAGTCTTAGGGAAAGGAAATTGTCATTAGTAACAACCTCTAGACATTCAAAATCCATAGGTAAGACTACTAAGAATCCAAATTTATATTTAAATTGAAACTAGACTTACATCATCAAATAAATAGAAGAATGAGGGGTCCCCACCAAGCTAAGGGATTACAAAAAGAAGCTTCCAAAATGGACAAGAATTTGAACAAACTTGAAATATAACAGCTCTTTAACAACTTAGATGTATTGTACAAAGCAGTGTTTTAAAAGGCGCAAAGGATGCTCTGGAGATTGAGGCGCGAGGCGCAAAAAAGGCGCCGGCTTTATTTTCGAGGCGCACCATGTATAAAAAAAATAATAAATAATATATATTTACAACAAAACATATATATTAACCACAAAAAATATAATTACATATCATCTAGTAATTGTTGACAAAATTTAAAGAAAGATGAAGATAGGCATAGATCATAATACTATTAAACCTCACTCATAAATAACAATTTAAAACATACTGATACAACTATATACATAACACTTGCACAATTATCAAAATACTTGGCTAAATTTTGTAAGCAACCAAAAATTATACAATGATTATATATACAATAACACTTAAATATTTATTTGTAACCCTTAATTTAATAAATGTCAAGTGTAACAAAAATGTTGAAAACTAAAGTCTAATAAAAATTAGATTAAATAAAGTTAATACATTTAATAAAAAGTACATTTAATTTTACTAGAGAATATCTCTAAACGTAGAAGGTTAAAAAAAAAGAAAAGAATATAATACTTGAAAACTAAAGTTAAATAAAAAGTACATTTAATCTTAATGATATAATTTTTTTTTAATCAAAATTAATAAAATTTAATAAAAAAGTACATAAAGCAATAAACTCTAGTATTTTGAAGAATGTGAAAAGTACATTGAAGAATGTGAATGATAGTTAAACAATAAAAATATTTTAATAACATTAAATTCTTTTCCGAACATCATATCAGTAGTTTTTTTCAATATTCTCTTTCATTTCTTCTTCTTCTTCCTCGAGCAAACTTAGCTTAAGGTCTTCCATGGCTGTCCGAAGCTTCAAATTTGGGAAGGGAGAACGAACTAAAAGAAAAAAAAAAAAAAACCTTGAAGGCGTGCGCCTGGCAAGTCCGAGGGCCTCAGATGGAAGGCGCATAAAGCGCACGCTTAATTAAGTGCGCTACGCCTTCCTCAGGCGATGTCCCAAGGCCACGCCTCGCGCCTTTGGGCGCCTAAGGCGCGCGGCTTGAGCACTTTTTAAGACACTGACTGATCAATTTAAAATTTCTACCTCATATATATGACATGTTGATTTCTTCCACTGCTAAGGGCTAGAAAACAAGTTCTATGTCCTTCACCCTAAGAGATTTGAATTACATGGAAAGAGAAACCCACAAGGCACATAGCCTCATCAACTTAATTAACCTAAATATGGCACCTCCTCAACATCTACCTAGTATTCCCACATAAATTCCAAAAATCCATCAAAT
>JBBMEG010000009.1:5284938-5298047 GCA_037832605.1 Cyclanthera cordifolia | reverse complement strand
ACAATTCGATCATTAACAAAGATAGAAATATTATTCATATTTTTCTCTCTTTTTTTCAATTGTTGAACGGTGCAGTGCAGCTAAATATTCTTCAATATTTCTTCACAGAGATGTAGCTCACCAACCAACCTTGGCCCTGTTCTCAAAATATTAAATCACTTTTTGAATATTGTTATTGATTTTTCAATTTAAGTGAACAATTAACTTTAATATAAAAAAGAATCAAATAAACATTGTTTTCTTGGAAGTTAATAACTTAAAAGAGGGGAGGAGATGGTGGGCTCCCCAATTGGTGTTTGGAAGCTCAATTTGTAGATATTTCTCATGTCTTCATTTTTTTTTTGTCTCTCGATATCTGGTTTAGGTATGGGCGTGGTTACTCAGAGTATAGTGAAATAAAGCTTCAATTTCTCAGTTTAAAAAAAGAAAAATGGTGCTTGGAAGCTAAATGTTGATGAGGCATCTTGATTGGTGCAAGCGAGGAACAGGTTGGATTGTTCAGGATTAGGAACATTCTCCATGGATCATCGAGTGACGTTAGATCACCATTGGCATTGTGACGGAGGAGGTCTGTCGTTTTTGCTGGATGGTGTGCATGATATTCTTCCACCTATCTTAGTGGAATCCAACTCGTTAACTCTTATTAACTTTATTTTAGATATTTTTCAAGATATAACTGAATATTATAGCTGATATTAGGGTTGGATTTCTAGATTTAGAGACATCCTTCTCTTTTGTGGTGAGGTGAGGAACAAGAACTCTATCGTGATGCATGCTCTTCTTTCTCTTTCTCTGTTAGCCCCGTGTTATTTTTTTGAAGCGTGGGAATCTCCAATGCTGTAGTGTTCGAGAAGAGAGTGGTTGCTTTGAGTTGGTCTCTCTTTGTTGGATATAACAGTTTTTTTTCAAAAAAAAAAAATTGATCTATCTCCCTACATTGATTTTAGATTGTACTGATTATTTGGATCATTCTACATTCTGGTTTTTTATTACAACCAAAACAATATATTATAAAATAGTATTTGAAGAATGTCACGTTTTCTTAACAATTTTTTGAAAGCTAAAGATAAAAGTCAAAACTTTTCATAAAAAGTTTTGTTTTATGGGTGTTTGTTTTGAGATTTTAAAAGAGTATTTTAAATTAATATGTACTAAATGCTCCTAAAAATAACTACATCCTAACAAATTTTTGAATGTAATCATTACTTCTAAATACTTAAGATAAATTTTCATTCTAAATATTAATTCTAATACTTTTAAAATCTCAATCCATTCAATCCAAACATCTCCTAATGTGATTAATTTTTACATATTTTATCACTATTTTTTTTTATATCATAAAGATTAAAATTCTAATTTTTTAAATTATATGAACTAAATTTTAATTTTTTCTAAATCATAAACATTAGATTTAAGTTTTTAAAATCATAATCAAATTTATAATTTACCAATTATAAAATGTACACTATAAAAATAGTCAACAAAACTTCTTAAACTCCTCTAATGAATGAGATTAGTTTCCAACAGAATGATCCTCTAATTGCAACCAATTTTTTTTTGTTCATAAACGTAGAGCAAATGAGAACATGAAAGAAACATATGATACACAAAAATAGATGAATAAACTTGTAAAATACCTTTAAATAAACTCTATTCAAATTTTGATAAGATATGAAAAAGGAAATTGATAGATAAGAAGCCGGCAGGGGCGACCTGAGAACACATATAACAAGACACTTATGTAGTGCTGATCGATATGTGATCTCATGTAGCCCCTGTCGGCTTGTTCTATCTCTATTTGAAGATTCAATTGTTCTTCACATCTCCTCTTTATCTCCTTCAATAGCCTTTATATTTATACAAGATAAAAGAAAAAAAAAAGAGAGATGGTTTATGGTTGGTTTTAGTTTGAGTACTTCTACCTAAACTTGGGAATGAAAGTATGTACTACATATATTTTTATTTTCAAAGTACTATTTTATTAGAGATGGAAGAAAGTTTGTAGTGTAGTACATTTATGTACTTTGTACTTCCTCCTCTCTCTCTCTCATTTCCACATCTTCATTGTACTGCTTTCTATTATTAAGCCTTTGACCCTTCCATCATTGGGACTTCTCCCTATGCTTTTCAATCTACTTTTAACTGATTCATGGGTTAATTAATAAGGTTGATTGTTAAACTTTCACAATTATATCTAATTAGGGGCTAAGAGAGGAAGTGCACATCTCTTCATTTGTCTTCATTTATATATATATATATATATACACTGATAACTTGATTTTTCACTTTGTTACTCGATAACACGAATTATCGGAACAACTAAATCCAATAAATTTAATTTGAGTTAATCCAATATAACCCAAATTATAATTAATTTTTTTAAAAAAAAATTTTAACTATAACATATTTGTACATACATATTTTTATTTTTTTAGTTACTATTTTTATACTTTTTATTGTTTAATATTCTTTTAAAATATTTTTAAGTTTTTAGAGTGTCTGTTATGTGGAATGGTTAATTGAAATTATTATAATAATTTTTATAAAAAAAATGAAAGTAATTAATAAATTAAAATGGCACTTTAGTCTTAGAAATTTGAGTTTTTATTCTTTCATTTTTATCCAAATTATTTTAAACGAGTAATGTCCGTATTCACTCTTAAAAAAACTATCATTCTTTACAAATAAATACATCTAAATAAGTTATTATTAAAAACCCAAATTTTTAATCACTCAAAATAATCAATCGGTTATAATCCCCTTGAACACCTTCCTAATAATTTTAACATTGAGTCTAATACTTCAGAGAAATTCAGGTCTAAGAGATGCAAAATTGAAGTTAAAAAATTTATTAAAACATTAAAAGTTCCTAGATCAACTACAGACCTAATAAACACTTTCAGACATAACGCATAAAAAAACTGCAAGAGCCGCAACCTTTAATCTCATCTTCTACTCTTCCTCCTATCTTCATCATCTTCAAACAAATCTTCAGGTGGATCATAGACGATCATATCAGGGAAAAGCTCCAAGAAGTCATCTTTAACTTGTTCTCTCAATTCTGGGTATGGAACAAGCCCCTTCAAAATGACACGAAAAGGTAAAGATAAAGGCCTATCAGGAGATTGTCTCATTTCATGATATACATCCATGGCCTCCGACGGCATTGCATTATCCAAGTACGCTCGCATAATGTCTCCAAAAGTATGCTGATCAAATACTACTCCCTCTCCTTTCAGGTCCTCCCATACTTGTTTTGTTTCTTCCACTCTTTTGTTTTTCGCAAGCATCATAAACATGTCTCTATAAAAGAACATGTCGGGACGGTACCATACTTCTTTACGAACCACGTTATACAACTGAAAAGGGGTAACACAGGAGTGAGCAATGCAATCAATGGGGTCAAAGAAAAAGTTTCTATCAACTTAAAAGGGCAAATTCATTTAAAATATACATGGTGGCTTGGCTTGGTTGATAACAAAACTACAAGAGTTAGATAACAAAACTACAAGAATTGGATAATAATATTCTCCTCCAATATCATACATTAGATTATCAAGACAGTACAGAGTAAATTTTTTAGGCTATGAAGTTCTAGGCATGCATGATTTTAAAAGAAATATTATTGGAAAAAGGATAGGCTGTTTGAAGCTAGCTAGATGATAGGGAATCAAACAACCGAATAACTTCGCCTCCAAATTCTTTTCGATCATCTAATATTTATGAACTTGTCGTTAAATATCTATTGAGAATATAAGAGAAATAGAGTAATGTAGATTAACCAAATGCCCACTAAGAAACACTTGATAATGCATAAGTAGATTTTTCTTTTTTACTAAAAGGTGCTTAAGTAGATTATTATATGTTAAATGACTTAATTTTCTCTAGAAAGACACATGTCAAATTATGTAATTCATTTTATCTTGTCATAGTGGACTTCAAATGGAAATGTAAAGATAATAGAACTATAAGATAACCAAGTATTCGAGGTACTTGAATTTGAAACCTCCCTTTCTTGAGCACTCTCATACCAGCCCTAAACCAAACCTACTGAATCAATGCTTACCCTCTTCTTTACAAGATATTCTTTGATGAGGCTGCCACATAGTAACCAGTAGTTTTTCATTGGTAGATACATATAGAGAGAATTCCTAAAATTTATTTCCCTAGCTAGGTGCATGAAAGTTATTGAATCCACATCCAACAGTCACCTCATCAAATAATTTATCCTTCCTTTCCCACTCCCTGTATTTGTAACCAAACATTATACTAAGACAATTGGCCTAGTAGTCAAAAGAACCTAAAAGAACTAGAGGTTAGATTATGAGTTCAATCCATGGTGGGCACCTACCTAAGAATTGATTTCCTACGAGTTTACTTGCAACCAAATATTGTATGGTCAAACAGTTATTCCATCATCCGTAAGTATATAATCGAGATATGCATAAATTGGCCTAGGAGCTCATGGATATAAAAAGCGTTGGGCTTGCACCTTAGTCCCTCTTGATTAAAAAAAAAATTAGGAACTCTAAATGCAAAAAAATGCTAGTGTTTAGGGGTTTGTTGTTTAATTTCAAACATTTACAAAATCTAAATTTTTTTATAATATTTTCACTCTAACTATACTATCTCTTCTTTATGTATGTTCTAATAAATAGTGTCTCACAAAAAAAGGCTTCTTTTTTTGGTGTTTATGTCTAAGCTCCAAGAGGATATTCTGCCTTCGAGTGCCTTGAGCTTTTAAAGACATTGAGAAGGGAAGATGATCCACCTCTTTCTTCTTCCTTCTCCAGACTCTCATCAAACGAAGCCTTAATTCATCAATGCTGAAATTTTACCAACTCTTCTCTTCAGATCGTGGCTTCCAAATAAAATCTCAATGATAGATTAACTCTTGAATGGCTTTTGTATCTAACAGAGTTGGGTCCCCACTTTTTCCCCAAGACCTATTAGTGATTTTTTTCTATTTAACGATGCAAAATTTCTTTCTCCGAGATCATTAGGCTCCAAATAGGAATATCACCACAACTGCTTTGCCAATAAAAATATGTTACAAAGCTTTACGTTTCATACATACAACTCCCTAATTCAACCAATCTCTAAGACATATTCTAAGCTATCTTAAAGAACATATCCCAACCTAACTCATTCCACTAAGGTTTGAAGATCTTTTGCGTCAATACACTTCCCTTATGCTATAGACTATATCAGTCAATATCGACGGAAATGTCCTCATTCACAGCCACAGTCTCAAGTAACCTGTTGGGTTCGGCCAACATTCTCAAAGCCGTCCTTTTTATTATATCTCCAATAGACTCAAACTGTTGAATAAAATATTTCTTCCCTGATCTTGATATACGGAACTTCCTCCACTTCACATGTTCATTAGGCAGTCAATGCTAGCACAAGTGTTCCTAATTTCATTTCACCTAAATGAGGGTTTGCAAGCTATAGTGGGATGTCTACATCCTCCAACTACACTTCCAAAGTTCACACTAACTTTCTACCATTTCAAAAATGCAATCATCGATTACTTGGACGGGGAAAAATCGAAGAAAACGAGTCGAAAATGCCAAGGTTAAACAAAATTCAAACTGATTCCAATATAAGAAATTCATCCGAACTACTAAAATTCTGCATAAACCCCAACAGATCACACCAATAAACTCATCGATACCACATTTGGCCAATGGAGCTTAAGAGAAAACCATATGCAACTTTATCTCCCTACAAATTCAATAAATTCTATGGAGGGCATACCTTCATACATAGAAAGACCTGGTTCTGCCTCTGAAGCTCGACGAGAACGGCGACAAGATCGGACTTGAGCAAGCGAGAGAGATGGGAGGAAATGAAGTGATCGAGGCGAATGAGATTAGACTGAAGCCTCTTGAGCTCTTTGACGACAATCAAACCCTCTTTGCCCATCTCCTTCTTCCTCCTCCATATCGAGAGGCTAGGGCTCGAAGCGGAGCCAGTGATGAAGAATGCGTAATGTGGGAATCGATGAAAAGGGATTGTGGAAGCTGCACTGTTTGAGATTCTGCGAAGAAGAATCGGAGCAAATCGCAGCATCAAACTTCTGGAGGAAGCGATTCAGCGACTTGTTGAAGCACAGTTTCGATTTCGTCTCCGACCAGTAATTTAATTTCTTTTTTTTTTTCTTTTTTTTTGAAAACAACGAATTAATTCATTAACCACAGGAACCAGAGCTTAAATGCTCAAATAACACAAGTCAAGTAGATCAGGAGAATTCTCTCCCTCCACCCTGAATCGTTCTGGTCACACGTCAACAAAAGAATTAAATAAACAAAAAGACAGAGAGCTAGCCTTCAAACAAGGATCAGCAAGTAAATCAGCCACACCATTACACTCCCGATTATAATGGGAGAGCTTAATCCCCTTAAATCAAGAGACAAGAATAATAATATCCTCAATAATATTGTTGAGGTTAGAAGAATCTTGAGAACTCTCATTGAGAATGTTAATAAGATTGCAATAGTCTGAGTCCATCAAGATGAACGGAAGCAGACCAACATTAGCTTCCAAAATATGCTTCAAGCCTTCCTTAAGCGTCAAACCCTCCATAATTGCAGAAGCGGCCTTTATGTTCCCGCGAGCCCCAATCAGCAGGGGAAGATCACAAACGAGCATCCCAGGATTCATCAACATTCAGCTTCCAGCAGGAGGAGCTTTCCAGCTGCTCGGGGGCCCACCAACCTCAGCCGCCGCACGACAACTTACTAAACTGAGCACTAGACACATAATTAAGAACATAATTGTGATAGTTCCAAAACTGCCAAATAACAATGATAGCTTTTGGGAGATCAGATCTCGAAACACGAGAAATGATTCCTTCCCAAAAACCTTCTCCAGAGTCAACCCACCTGAAAAATAAAACAAAATCAGATAAAGAAAGAAACAAATTAATCCAAGCGTTGACTGGTATTTTACAAACAAAGTCAGATAAAGAAGTAATTTAATTTCTTCTTCTTATGAAATTTATCGGTTTAAATTTCGTTTATATTTTTTCTGAAAAAGATACGAATGCACAGACTAACATCTTGCCAGCAATATACAAAAATTACATGAAAATCAGGCTTTGAAAATAAATAAATAAAATTATATGTAAGTCAACTAATTTAAAGCAACTGTGGCTAAATCATAGTTTGACTTGGTGTGGATTTGTGATACCAACAAGCAGCCATCACAGCAAAAATTTTAACAAAATTGTAGAATTATTATTTTGTACGATTAGAAATGAAAAATTATTTTGAATGATTATAAGAAATAAAAAATTATTATAAACTTAGTTCATATAGTTAAAAAAAAAAGCTAAAATTTAGTCTTTATAGTTTCAAATTTTAGACTTTAGTCCCTATAATTTGAAAAATTTTACAATTTAGTTCCTATGATTTGAAAAATTAGAATTTAGTTCATAAAGTTTGATCAAATCTAAAAAATAGTTTGTCGTTAGTAATTGTTAGTGAATAAAATAAGTAGAAGTTAATTATTTTTTTGTTTAATGATGAGAGTGTGAGGTAAGTAATTAATTAAAAAAATATATATAATCCATACATCACATTTGCCTACTTAATTTGTTTACGATTTACGAATAACATGAACTATTTTTTAGGTTTTATCAAATTATAGAGACTAAATTCTATTTCTTCAAATCATAAGGATTAAATTTTATATTTTTCCAAACTATAGGAACTAAATTCTATATTTCTCCAAACTATAGAGACTGTAGTCTAGATTTTCAAATCATAACGACTAAACTCTAACTTTCATAAAATCGTAGGGACTAAATTTATAATTTATCCAAAAATAAATCATTGTAATTATTAATTTTTGAGAGTTATTATAAATCTCAAATTTAATAACTCTGTAAAACTGTTCAACAAACACCTCCAATACTTAAATAGTGTCATTTCTCTCTTCACTCACATCAAAGCTGCTAACAAAGAGACTTACATAAGGCTTTTCCAGAACTTGGCATGAACTGAATCTTTGGGGTATTTACAAAATATTTAAGAAAAGTCATACCTAATGCCAAACCATCTCAGTCAATACAAAATAAAAATTCATCCCATGAAATGTTATACATGACATTTAAAAAGAATTCAAATAACAATCATCACCTTGAGTCGCTTTAATACCAACAGTTGAGAATGACGGGGTGGGTGCATGCATAATAAACAGGCAGAAGCGTGCGAACATAAAATTCAATTTTAAGTTTGTTTAATCGACTCTCATTAATCTATTCCCCGTATAGAGTTGACACATTTGATCATTTCTTGCGGGTCTTTGATTTTGAGTAAGATCAACTATTCCCAACGACTTCTTCATTAGAATCCTACAATCTTTCAAGTTATATCTTCTTGCTATATTGACTGCTTGGTGAAAAGTCTTAGAGAATTCTCAATCTTGTAAGAGTTTTCTCTATAGATGTCAATAAAGAGCCTTATAAATCTCTATTTATAACCTTCAATTAACCTTCAAAACAGACAACAGAAAATATTTTTTAATACTAAATATTAAAATATATTGGAAAAATATTTATTTAATAAATATTTGCAATATCTCTTTCTTTAATGGGTATTTTCGAAAATCTCTTCTCACCCTATTGGGGATGAAAACCGTGCCCTTCCTGTTGAGAAAATTTTAAAAATTCCAACATATCTCAACGATGGGTTATTCCTTTAATTGATATTTATCTAATAAATGTCAATTCAAATAATATATCAAATATATTATTTTATCCCATTAAATAATCATTAGTATATACAATATATTAATTAAACCTCTTTTAAATAAATAATTATTCAATATTATTAACTCGATTTATATATCCAATATACTAATTAATTCTTCATAATATTTATCCAATAAATATTAAATATCTATTGATATATCCAATATATTAATATTTAGTTTAACAAATTAACCTAAAGCTCATTTTAATTAATCGTGTCTAACATAATTAATAAACAAGTTTGAACACTTCAAACTAACACTTTCTTTAAACAATGTACCAGCAAATAAGAGATAGCTCGAGGACTGATGGACTTGTAGATCGAAAGCTAAATGACTCAGGATCCAATTCATATTCGTTATAACACTAGGCTTATTCCACTAAAGTCATGTGTTGAACACTTTCGCACTATAGGGGAAGTTATGTCGATGAATACAATAAGTCAACTATTAAATGATCTTTCACAAGTTTGTTTGTAATTCACAATTGAGATAGAAGATCTGTTTTACTTTTATGATTACATCTTTCTC
Organism: Cyclanthera cordifolia; assembly: GCA_037832605.1. Taxonomy (NCBI): domain Eukaryota; kingdom Viridiplantae; phylum Streptophyta; class Magnoliopsida; order Cucurbitales; family Cucurbitaceae; genus Cyclanthera; species Cyclanthera cordifolia. The sequence continues at coordinate 5,288,759 of JBBMEG010000009.1, read as the reverse complement.
CTTAAGCGTCATTGATTTCTCTAATGAAAAAGTTATTTGTTGTTCAACCATAAACCAGTATCATTTCGGGCCGCTGAAAGGCATGTATCCTTTGTTCAAGTTCTGTGAAAGGACTCGACCTAACATGGGGTCTCACTTTAGGCCTTTAAATCTAAATGCATGGATAAAATATACTTGAATAATGTTAGAGACATACTGAATAATTCTTTATTTGATGCAAGTGAAAACGGTTTAAACTGCTCATTGGGTACCCCTAAAACTTTCAGAAAACATAGCAATAATAGTAAAGAAACATGCCTCTAGTAAATAGTTCGTGCAGAAGTAAATATTTATTAAAGAACTAAAAACATATTAACTCTATTGCACCTACCTCATGGTCAACATCAGCTTAAGTCGGCCATCCTAGAACAATTCGTGAGTAACTATGGAAATTCCATAGAAGAAAAGGGTGGATCGTTAAACTCAGTAAAAATCCCAACACATGATTTATCATGAACATATATTAGAGCAGACTACAACAACATCAATCAGTGCACAAAAGTGGTCACCATACCCATGATCCATTGAGCTATCTAATGGCATTGTCAAAAGACTAAAATACCCTTAATAGTCCTTTGACTCGCTTGGAAAATTCGTGTAATCAATGCTAGTGTGAGAGCCCTTGGCGAGCAAAGCAAACTAGCAGCCCAAGTCTCATATACTCGTTGTGAAGAGGTAGTAAAAGCACCTTTTGCGGTGGGATATAGCCACACTCTCACTTATTAACAAGGTACCTAGAGAATGTCAGGCAAACTAATAATAGCTATAGCTAACCAGGTGGCCTTCCAGTCCAAGACTATTATGAATGAGAATACCATCCCCTCATCTCGCACCTAATCAAACCCTCTATCCGAATCTCGTGTTCAGGCCACGTTTACCCTGGACATCAACTCGCACCAGCTCATGCATCTATAACAATCATTCTCCCTTTGGGGCACCACATGCATGTATAAACATAAACAAGTCCTCTTTGGGACATACTTAAACATGCTCATCATAATAGGAAGCATAAAATGTCTAGCATGTTTATCCTATCATAAATACAAGGCATGTCAAGATACAATAATCACATATATCGTACAACGCAAGTAATAATATTCAAAGTCCATCTAACCTTAATATATGCTCATTATTACACCACAAGACTCATACTAGGTAAAGGGACTTTTACCTTGGCCGAAATCATCCTATCAAAGCTTTAAATTTGCCCTCATTAAAGTCTTTGGAAGTCTTTCTACCAAAATCGGCCTTAAAGGCAAAAAAGTGGAGTTTTCACTCCCAAGAGCGGGAGTGCGTAACAGAGACGTGTGGGAAGTCTGCGATGACGCGTAAAGATGAGTTGGGAAGCAAGTTCAGGCAACGCTAGCAAACACGTAATGGATATAGTGTAGGCTCAATAGGCTTAGAATGTGTTGCATATTCGACTAGGAGTAGCATATTCCAAAGTTATAATAAAAAAATAGCGTCCTAATGCGAGCTTGTCACATGTCCAAGAAATATATATAGATGGGGCGACAATGCTGATTAACGACAAATCTGACGGAACATTTGCTGGCTTCGTAAACGCTAGCGATTAACTACCATTGACACAGAATCGATTACCCAATCGATTCTCTTCCTCTACTACGGGAGAGGGTAGGGAAGCTAACGTGATGGGCTCTTAGCTCTGCTACGACATTAGTGCAATGATGGTGATGCTGAAACCTACACTAGCAGTTTGCAAATGGATTATGAAAAGCTATTTGTTTTCCATGTGGCACATAATTTTAGAGAGAGTAAGGATCAGTTGAATGATTATGATGAAAAAAAAAGATATTTTTTATCCTATATGGCTACATAATTAGTTTTTAAATAATTATTCAATTTTTCATTAGGCAAAATGACTATTTTACTCATATTTTCAATAAAAGATCATTTTTCCCCTATCGGAACAATGTTTATTAAGTCTAACCAGGGTTTAATAAAAAAAAATTTACCCATCTAGGAATCTTGGGAGGAGTCTAAAACTAACCTGAAATGCAAAGGCTTGAAATCTTGGACTATTACATCTCAAAATCAGTTCATATGGGAACAACTTATCTACTTTCTTAATAATAGGGAATGAGTGAATTCCACCTCGTGACGTTGCGTTCTCACCCACTCGCTACAAAAATCCTCAATCTTGAAGGCTTATCGACCTAGTGTTGCTTGACTAGTCTCACTTATGTACATCAAATGACGCTTTTATAAAGTATGGGCTCACAACTCACTCAAGATTTAGATTACTAGCATATGATTATCATAGTGAAATATTCGATCATGCCTATAACGAAAGTACTAGACTGATCTAGTACTTATGGTCTCGTCTTATGCAAAAACTATTTTTTTCATAGGCACCCCTACTAACATGTCTTTTTATGAACAACCAGATCAAATTGTCTACAACTATTGCAAAGCGGACTGTTCCAACTGTGTCACCTGGAGGCGCCCAACCTTAGTCTTTATATTGTAAACAAATTTAGGCTACTCACTTGAAACTATACTCACTTGTATGTCTCATATACTTGTTCAAGTGTTCATATTAATAATCATGGTCGCATATCGACATTAATCAAATTAACGATATAGGGGTGGATGATGTTTATAATAAAAATGTGTAATTAATGAAAATAACAACTCTTTATTAATAATTGAAAATTGCATTAAACGCCATACATTAAATGTTGTTATTTAAATTACAAACTATAAGGTTTTTAGGGTACAGTATATGGTAGGTTTAATGTTATGTCGTTGATTTTTTTTTTTAACATTTTTTAAAATATAGAGGCTTATAAAAAAAATGACTGAAATTTAGAGACTTATTCGACATGTTTAACATTTAGGAACTTATTACAAAGTGAAATGAAATATGTTACTTAAATGTGTGCAATTGAACCTTTGACATTGAAAAAAAAATTACACCGTAATTTTTCAGCCCCAAACAATGAAACTTAGATCTGCCTTAGTTGAAGACGAAATGAGAAATCAAAATGTAAAGTTAGGCCAAAATGAACAAAAATAAATTGACATTAGTTATATATTAATATGCATGTGTTACCATTCAAGTTTTTCTTCCTTGCACTAAAAGGTGGGTTTAGGTTTTACGGGATTCTCAAAATTTATATCTTTTGTCCTGGATTAATTTATTGGTTGTATTTCAAAATTCAATTAATAATTATATTAGAAGGTTGGTTTGTGAGTGGAATTTGTACTCTTTAGAGTTTGTAAGCAAATTGCAGTTAAACTTCTTCCCGGACAACCTTACTTTTGAATCTTTCCATTGTCACTCAAAACAAACACCCTTCTTTCTCTTTTTTTTTTTTTAATTTGATTTGACCTAATCCATTTTTATTTAAAAATATATTTTGTTCAAATCACTCTCTCTCTCCTCTTAGAAGTTTGAGCCGTCACTATTCATCATCTTCTTCCTTAAGCCATTGACCACACACCCCCCTCTTCTTCTTCTCCAATTAACCTCCGACCAACGCCCATTCACACCGCAGCAGAACTGGCCCCGCGCGCACAATAGCATCGCCCGCCACATATCGCAGCAGCCGCCCCCATGCGCACAGTCCCGTTGCCCTCCACACGCCGCAGTAGCTTCCCCGTGCGCTTAGTGTAACGGTCATGCTCGTCCAGAGCGTGTTGCACGTGGCCGCATGCACCATAGACCCCTTTTTACTATGATTTCTTAGTTTAGAACTTACTTTTCATGTAATTGTAATTTCCTTTTTGTTTTGGAGTAGTATGACTCCTCGCCATTT
>JBBMEG010000009.1:5244136-5284838 GCA_037832605.1 Cyclanthera cordifolia | reverse complement strand
GTTGTCCCTATTGTATTTGTCATATACTCTTTCAAACAAAATGTCTTTCAAATCATTCTTTCTCCCTTTTTCGAAAATCTTTTCACGAAACTCGTGAGGGAGGTTGCCCCGGTTGTGCCACCTGCTTTGCGCTTTCGTTTGATGACATGCTCGCCGGATTAGAGCAGTACCATCCGAACGTATCACAAGTCCCCTAAACAAGGCAGACCGTGATACTTAGCAGCGTCGTTCCGCCACGCGCGCCAGCAACGCATTTCACCATGCCGCCGCCCGTAGCTGTTCACAAAGTCATTGAAGGTCACCAAACAACCACCTTTCTTCCTTGGCTCGTGGGTTGGTGTTACGAAGATGGAGTATTGCGTTTGAGAGCCACAATTCTTCAGTTTTTTGTGAGCTTTGGAGTTTTATTTTGTTATTGTAAAATAACTTGTTGTTAGAAGAGGAAGCCATGAAATAACTTGGTTGTGCTTGTGATTTATAGTCAAGACAAGTGTGAAGAATGTTGAAAAACTCCACTTTTAGAAGGTTACCTTGTGTAGTTGACTCGGTTTGACTAAGTCAAACCACTCTTATTGTTGGACTTGACATATGTCAAGTGCTTTGTTAACCAAGTTAATTATGTAAAATTTAGGAACAAGCCTTGCAAACTAATATCTTAGATTCATGACTTTTAATCTTGAAAAATTGGTGTCTAGCGTTATTGTTAAGATTTAAAAGAGTTTCGACCAACTTTGACCGGTTAATCGAGTTGATTGTGAATCAGATTCTGAGGACCAGATATTCGAAGTTAGGCTTTTTTAAGTATTTTCCACGTCCTGAGTGTGATTTTGATGGTTTTGGGTCCTAATTTTGACTTATTAACCTTATTTTGGCCAGTTTTGGTTGGAGAATCTTTCAGAAGTTGTGGTTCGAGCGTCGACAAGCAAACTTAGTGGTATCGGCCAAGGTAAGGGAACTTATCCTTAACTTGGGACTTTTGTGGATGATTATGAGCATGCCTAGGGTGATTTGAGTGCTTCTACTTGATGTTCGGTAATTGATTTCCTTGATTGTTAATTTATTTTATGTTGTATAAATACGCTCTGTCATGATTGATACTCCATGTGACTAGTACTAGATACACATGCTAGAGGTTAACATGTTACATATGTGATACATGTTGATCTTTTGAAAGTATGATGCATCCATCCATATGGTTAATGCATACATTTACAAGCTCATGTGCTACTACCTATTGAAGACCCGGGAAGGTAGATCCTGAAAAGGGTTGCCCCGGCATCACAAATACTATGTGTTGAAGGCCCGAGATGGTATTATCCCACTTAAGTTTCCCCGGAATATACACCCACTACATGCATTATTCGATATCATGTGCTCGCATTTTAATTATTATGTTCATGCTTATACTAATCTCAAGTTAGAGATCGTTATTGGGTTTAATAACTAACTCGTATTCTCTGTTGACATCCACAGGTATGCACGAGCTTTATCAGAATGGTTGATCCAAAACTGCAGAGACCATGGGCTTGTCTAGATTTTTGTCTATTGCATCACTTGACTTTTCACGTTATTTTGAATTCACTAGAGACATGTATTTTACTGTTGTTTTTCTTTATTGAACCGTTTTATGAATTGGGTACCATGTTTTTTTGTTGATTTTACGAACTATTTGATAATTGATTTAATTAAGCATTCAATTCAGTATGTCTTAGTTTTAGAGTTACTTTAGATGGAATCATAGCCTAAATTGGGCCTTTACACCATGTGTATTAAAAAAAAAAAAAAAATGTGAAGTTGGAATCATTTGTTTCCACTGTAAAAAAAATAATAGTAATAAAAAATGGCCGTTATTCATGCATCCCTCGGCGTACAAAAGTGGACAGTATTGGAGAAGAGAACATTAAAAAAATGAACTGCGGTAGCATTAATAGAGAGAGTGGACAATAACTACTAATTAGTATTATTGCTATAATAATGTAATGCGCGGTAACACTGTTGTTCTTTACAGCTGTATCGTGCACAATAAGAAACCTCTTAATATATATATATATATATATGCAATATTTATCATTTCAATCATAATAATTTCTGTTGCATTTTTTTCAGAAATAATTTATGTTGTAATTAAAGAACCTTACATATAATTCACAAATAAACACCTAATCAACCTAGCCCTCACCTACACTGCTCCCCCACCTTCAAAATATTGCAATTTATTAATTGAATTATAAATGAATTTCCAATTCTAAATTCGTCCTCCACTCTGGCTTCCCATTCACTGAGCTTCGGATTGAAATTTTAACTCTTTTTAGAATTGATATTTATTTTGAGTATTTAGAAGTAATAATTGCGATCGATAATTATAATATTTAAAAAAAATTAATAATTTATTTTAAATATTTAAAAATAATGATTAATAACGATTTGTACTTAAAGCTTGAGATGTAATTTTTTTTTAATATTTAAAATTAGTATTTATCATGAAAAATTTATTTTGAATATTTAGAAGTAATAATTGGTAATTATTGTCGTCAAAAGTTTGTTTGGATGTATTTTTTAAGAATAGTTAAAATTAGTATTTAAAATGAAGATTTATTTGAAATATTTAGAAGCAATGATTGTAATAAAAAACTAGTTTAAATGTAGCTTTTTAGAAGCATTTTGTAAATACTAATTTGAAATACTTTGAAAAATTAGTAACAAACATCTCCTCTAAGGTTTTTGGAAGATAAACATTGATAATTTCTGGTCAAGATTGTTAGAGACTATTTATTTATAGATTTTTAAATGTGTATTCAACTAAATTATTCTAAAAAAAATTACGACCAAACCAATTTTTAATTGTAATCATAACTTCTAAATATTCAAAATAAATCTTCATTCTAAATATTCTTAAAAATTACATTTAAACAAGTTTTTTACTATAATTATTATTTTTTAATACTTAAAATAAATATTTATTCTAAATATTCTTAAAATTTTAATCAAAATCGAGGTTAGTATTAGAGAAAAAAATGATTCTTTAAAAATTATAAATCCAATTGCAAAGGATCTCCAAGATTTTTTTTTAGAAGTATTGTCATTCTATTACAAGATTTGCTGACTGGGCATTTACCTCGGGAGCAAGGGAAACAATTTTGTAAATAAAGCTTTTGGGGATCTTTGATGCTAGTTTTTAATAAACTAAATACTCTTAAAAAAAAAAAATTATTACGAGTTTTTTTTATTATGATCTTTATTTATAAATATTTAAAATAAATTTTCATTCTAAATATTAAATTTTAAATATTCTTAAAACTACATTCAAATAAACTTTAGATGGTCATTGTTACTTCTAAATACTTAAAATAAATTTTTATTTTAAATATTAATTCTAAATACTCTTAAAAATAACACTCAAATAAATTTTTGACTGCAATCATTACTAATCATCATTTTTTAAATATTAAAAATAAATTTTAATTCTAAATACTAATTCTAAATACAATGGAAAATTAGAATCAATTAATTTTTAATGAGTTTTTCAAATTAGTAATTATTAAAAATACTCTTAAAAACAACATTCAAACAAACGGTTGACTACAATCACTATTTTTAAATACTTAAAATGAATTCTAATTCTAAATATTAATTTTAAATATTTTTAAAAATTATAACCAAACAAATTTCAACTACAATCATTACTTTTAAATATTTAGAATAAACATTGATTTTAAATATTTTTAAAATCTCAATCCAAATTTTGATGAGATTAAAGTGTTTTATTTATTTATTATTATTATTTTTAATACCCCAGGGTTAAAGTTGTATGTGTTAATCCTTGTGTACACGATGGGGGTGTAAACTCGCTTCTATTTTAGGGTTTAGTGGGATGACTTCCCCGTGTGTATACTCAACTTGGAGAGCGGACTATGTAGGTTGGCATTAAGGCTGGTTTAATGGATTTGGGTTTTTTTTTTTTTTTTTTTTTTTTTTTTTTTTTTTTTTTTGAAGATCATATATTAAGCTAACAATCCACGAAACAACCATTACAATCCTCCTCCATCCTAGAGGCCACATCGGGGGGAGAACCCCCCTCCAAAAATAAAACACATCCTCTTCCGAGTACAAATAAAGGTTCCAGACAACAAAGTCCCTACTAGAGCTTTTGGCCAATAAGTCGGCCACCCCATTACACATATCCTATTACAATGAAGAAAGAAAACATTCCCAATCATATTGGATAATCGCCTGATATCAATAACGATATTGTTAAACTCATAAAGGTCCTTATCAAGACCAATCAAGGCTTGGACAACACCTTTAGCATCAGACTCCACCAGGAGGGGATCTAACAACCAGAGCCCAGAATATTCTTCAAACTCTCTTTGATCGCCACCCGTTCAAGGGCCTTGACCGAACACTTTAAAAACCCATATTTAATTCCAGCAGCAATTGGCTTGCCTCTACGCAGTCACGAACAACCCAGCCAATCTTCCCAACTCCATATTGGTGACAAATTGAAGCAGCTTCCACCATCCTTGCGGAGGAGCTTTCCACCTAACCTCCTTGTGATCCGGAACATGTCCATCAACACTAGGCCTACCTGCAAAAGAAACATGAGAAACATTAATCATATTGGAGACTCTAGCCTGGAGCCTATGGACAAACCTGCAAACCTTGCCATTTAACACCTAATTCCTATTGTTCCATAGACTCCATATTATAATCATAGCTTTACATCTATCATTCTTTCCGATTCTCGAACACATCATTTCCCAGAAATCAATCCCTTTGTCCACCTTCTCAAAGTACTCTTTAAAATCCACCAAAGAAGGGAAGATCACTTTCTACAAATTAATAGAATGCTTACACTCCTTTAACACGTGCATGTTCGATTCTCTCCTTTTAAAACACAAATGGCATCTGGTATCGATATCAATTCTTCGGCCATAAATATTACATCTAGTCAGAATAGCATTCGCAATCACATTCCACACCCCAATTTTAACCTTTTAGGAAAGCAGCGAGTATTCCAAAAGTTGTCCCAGACAAAGGCATTAGCAGCGCCCCCCGAGGACGACGCTGCCCCACGATCAGCAAGATCCACCGCAAACTGGTAAGCACTTTTGACTGATAAGCAACCTTTGGGGCAATGATTCCACATAATCTCGTCTTTCCCATCCTCCTCACAGAGGGGAGTGCTAAGGATTATCTCGGCATCCTCAAAACAAAAGATATTTCTAATAACGCTCTCCTCCACCCACTAACATCATCAATAAGGTCAGCAACTCTTCTATTCTCCCAATCCCTAGAAAAATTGATAACGAAAGGGTTACCGACTCTAGCAAGCCAGGGATCCACACCAATCCTAACATCAACACCATTCCCGACTTTCCATCTGTAGTCTTGTTCAAACAGCTCTCTTCCCCATAAAATACTTCGCCAAACGAGGGACGGATTACTTCCCAACTCAGCTTTTAAGAAATTCCCATCTTTGAAATACTTCCCAACAAGAAATCTACAAAGAAGGCTATCAGGGTTCTTGAGAATTCTCCAACTGTGCTTAGCAAGCATAGCTTGGTTAAACAAATTTAGGTTTCTAAAGCCCAGTCCCCTCGAGTTCTTCCTCCTGCAGAGATTCTTCCAGGACATCCAATGCGCTTTATTCCTGTCCCCGTCACTTCCCCCACCAAAATTTAGCACACAACTGCTCCAAGCTATCAATGAGATATTTAGGGAGTTTAAAACAAGTCATCAAGTAAGTCGGAATAGCCTGGCCAACCGCCTTAATCAACACCTCATTGCCCCCTTTAGAGAGCAAGTTCCCTTTCCACGCTTGTAAACACTTCTCAAGCCGCCCCCTTATAGAGTTAAATAGAGTTTTTTTATCTCTTTGATTTTGCGAAGGCATCCCCAAGTGCACACCCAAATTATCATTAATCTTGACTTCCAACATATTACTAAGAGCACTTGCCCTATTTTTGCCAATATTGCCACTGAACAACACTCCCGACTTATCAAAATTAATCTCTTGCCCAGAGGCAAGTTCATAGCTGTTAAGAATCTCTTTGATTTTAAAACAACCTTCCTCGTCAGCCCTGAAAAAAATTAAGCTATCATCAGCGAAAAATAAGTGAGAAATAGAAGGGCAATAATGATTAATCTTAAGACTTTTAAAGGAATTAAGAGATTCTTCCCTGTTTAGAAGAGCTGAGAGACCTTCGGCACAAATCAGAAACAGATATGGAGACAGCGGATCCCCTTGCCTCAGCCCTCTTTGCGGCTTGATCTCCCCGAAAGAGGTTCCATTGATTTTTACTGCATACCTGACAGAAGAAATACATCTATATACCCTATTGATCCACCCCTCGCTAAACCCCAGATTTCTCATCATGCTCAAAAGAAACCCTCACTCCACTCTGTCATACGCCTTGCTCATGTCAAGTTTAAGCGCTACCCACCCATAATTACCTTTGTTGCGTTTAACAATTGAATGAATGCACTCAAAACCCAAAATCACATTATCATTTATAAGTCTGCCAGGCACAAAAGTAGCCTGATTGGGGGATATAACTTTGCGTAAAATCCCTTTAAGCCTATTAGCCATGGTTTTAGCAATAATTTTATAAATAGTATTACATAAGCTAATGGGTCTAAACTCCTGGATAATAGAAGGATTAGAAACTTTTGGAATAAGAGCAATAACAGTACTATTCAACTTACCAATCTCATCCCCATCATTAAGAATCCCCAAGCACACCTCAATAACAGCATTGCCCAAAATATCCCAGTACTTATGAAAAAACCGGGCATTCGTACCATCAACCCCCGGTGCTTTAGATGAACTCATCCCGCGTAACGCAATCTCCACCTCCGCCCTATTAAACGGCTTGTCCAGCCAAGCCGTGTCATGGTCAGAAACTTTCCTATCCACTCCCGAAAGCACATGCCTTTCAGCCTCGTCACCTTTTCCGGCATTAGACTGGAAAAACTTATTAAAATACTCAATAGCCACCAAGGCAATGTCCTCAATCTTATCTACCCAGATCTTCTTCTCGTTCCTAATTTTCTCAATATAATTTCTTTTTTTCCTATGGGACGCCCTCATATGAAACCATTTAGTGTTCCTATCACCTCACTTCAGCCAATCTTCCCTCGACCTTTGTTTCCAAAAAACTTCTTCTTCCTCGAGAAGTCTTTCAATACAACTCTCCGTTCTAATTATCTCCTCGGATCTAACATTGTTACTCTTAACCAACAACTTTTCAAGCACTCTTTCTTTTTCCTCAATCGCCCCTCTAATAGACCCCCTCAATCTATTCTTATTCCACCTACTTAAATTAGAAAGACATCTTTTAACACCACACAGAAAGGTATCAGCATTGAACTTGCTAACGCTATTCTTACCCCCAACAATCCCTAATAATCACCCTACAATCCTCATGCAACGCCCAACTATCCTCAAATCTTAACGGCTTATGACTTCCCCTAATCTTACTTATAGCACCACCGCCCCAACAAAATTCAGAAATAATAGGTCTATTATCCGAAAAGTGAAAATTACCATGACAAACAGAAATTTTACTAGATAAAGCAATAAGAGAAGGGTTTGCGAAGTACCTGTCGAGGCGGCATCTAGTGGCAAGCTTGTCCTTTTTGTTTTTTATCTAGGTAAAATTCTCTCCAGCATACCCCAGGTCGACGAGCAAGCATTCGTTGATCACCTCTCTGAAATCTTTCATACCCGACTCACACCTACTGCACCCAAAACTTTGCTCCCTCATTTTCATAATCTCATTAAAGTCGCCTCCAACCATCCAAGGTAAATCATGAGCCTTCTTCAATCTTCTATGTAAAATCCTTCCTTTTGGCTAAAACCGGATTCCCATAAAAATCAGTAAATCTCCACCACCCCTCCTGATTCTTTATAACCGCATCAATATGCCCCTGAGAAGAGGAACTAATCTTGACATCCAACGAAGTTCAAAGGTCGGGCCTCCACTAGTCCCGATACTCGGCACATACCAGCAGCTATCACAATCGACCAGTAACTTGATTCTATCCATCGCCACACTACTACACTTAGACTCGCTTAAAAAAATAATATGAGGTCTACACTTGAGCACTTCATGGCGAAGCGCCCTTAAGGCCCGAGGGTTTTCCAACCCCCGAGCATTCCAACATAAGATTTTCATTGCGTCCGGCGAGACTGCTCAACAGTTTCCGCCGATATCCCGCTGAGATTCTCAACGTAGTCAGTTCTTCCCTTTTTACCAAGAGTTTCAATTTTCATTCCTTCCAAGACGTGCTTCTCTCCACAGTGAACTCCTTCCAAATCTTCAACCTCATATCATTCCCCTGATTTAATCTCTCTCTAGCTCTTCTTTTCCACTTTAAAACTAATTTTGTAGTGGATGTCCTAATCTTTTCTACATAAATTTCTTTCTCATCGTCTTCCCCGACCTCGTGCTTTGCCATCCTACTAATACCCTACTCATCCACCACAGTTTTTCCACCCGTCTTCAAGCTGATAACCGAGTTCAAGCTCTTAATGTTGTCCCTCCAAACATTTTCCTTGTAGCTTTTAATGGCACTTCCCAGTAGTTTCTCCCCATTTTCAGCGAGTTTCCTTTTATCTAATGGCCCATCATACTCCAATTGTCCTTTTAATTTTTGGTCCTTCATTTTGGTCTTCTCCTTTCCCTTGTTCAAATATAAATCCAAGCCCATTTCTTTTTCCTCAATATGCGCCTGTTTATCCATCCCCACAAGCCCACGTTTTTTCAGAGCCCTATTCCCCTCGTTTTTACCCTAAACTTTCTGACCAGTTTTCAAATTTAATTTTAATTCAGCCCACGGCCCATACTCGCTACAGTGGTCCAGCTAGCCCAGATTCGCCTTCCAGCTGTCCAGCACAACTGTACTCCAGCCTCCCCGTTCTGTGCATTGTTGTTCTCTCTTCCATCAATTCTGCAAAACTCGTTTTAGACTGCGACTCTTTTACCCAAAATGCCTTCTCCGTACCCTTGTTTAGGACCAAATCGCTGCTATCCCCGATTTTCTTTCCCACACCTACAGCTTCCATCTTCTCGCCATCAATGCTCCCTTCCCCAAAATTCCGGACGCAGTCAGACGCCGTTGTTGTTGCTGCCCCACACGAGTCGCCTAACGTTTTGCGACTTAGTCGTTGCTGAGTCGTACTCAGCCCCACCGATCGGTTGTTCGAGTTCGAGGTAATCTTCCTTCCTTCTCTCGTTGCAACTCTCTGGATTCATCTCTGATTTACCCGAACTCTACTCCATCACCATCCTCACCAACGAAATCCCCAACTTTTTTCCAATCTTCGAAATACTTCCTCTTCCCCTCGTTGTAACATTTCTTTCTTTCCCCTCCCTTCTACGTCCACCTTCCCCTGATTGAGCAACAAAGAAATTTTGGCATCTTAATGGACTTTCTTCCCTATGGTTAACTTCGAAAGTCCACGTGTTTCCTTCTTCTATCACAACAAAAGAACAGTTTTTAGCTATATGTCCCAACCTACCACAACCTCTGCAGAAATCAGGAAGTTTTTCATATGATATTCGGATCCAATTTTCTTCAGCTGAAACACCACTCTTCATTTTGATAGCTATTCTCAACGGATTAAGGACATTTATAATAACTCTGGTTCTTATGAATTTACGGCCTCTATTTCGACTGTCTCCTTCACGATCCCATTTTACAAACTCCCCCAGCATGTTTCCCAACCTCCGTGCTCCTCTTTCCGAATGACAAGCCGGCAGGACATCGTGGATCCGAATCCAAAAAAATGGCTTTCTTGAAACTCAGTTCTGATATCCTCCTTCCTCCACACATCTGTTCAAACAATAGAAGAGAATTGTCAAAGATCCATGACCCTCTTTCCCCACCCTTTCTTTAATTAATTTACTAGCAAGAGAAAAGTATTTGCCCATAGAACTTATAAAATATTGAAGAAACGTTAACTTTTTAATTCAAATAACAACTGTTATTTTGAAAAATAACTTATATAATTAATATAAATGATGTTACACAATTAAAATTATAAGATTTGATACCTACCTAAATAAAATCCTACATTGACATTAATTTATTTAATTTTTTCTTTTTTTGAGATAAATTTATTTAATTTATTAAACTATCAATTCATGATTATAAAGACAAATCTACACAAATAACAAATATTGGTATAATCTTATATTTGTAATTATTATTTCAATCATTCACGATTTAATTTTATTGAAAAACATTTATACATATACATATTATTTTTTGAATATTATTGAATATATTATTAAAAAAGTTATTTGTATATCTTAAAGAAAAATCATAAAATATTCATAAATAAAAGTATTGAACAAAGAAATAAAATGTTGAGATAAACTAGAATGTACATTTTGGTAATCACCAATTATAATCAACCGTGGGCTAAATATTTGTTTTGTTATTAAAACCATCAATGTCTTAAACATAATCGGAGACGAAATACTTTCTAACGTTGCATTTTTTTTTATCCAGTGGCGCACTGGTTTCATTGGTGGGTGATATTTCAGTTCTAGATTTTGTTTTTTTTAAAACTTATTTTTCCTTCTAAATTTTTGTATTCATTTTTTATAATTTTTTCTTTTAAATTTGAATTATGTTATTTTAGTATATATAACTTTTTTTGTCCTCTTTATTTTCATTCATCTATATTTTGTAAAATAGGTTTTAATTAAAAAAAATGTTTTGAAAAATTTAATTAATGATAGTTGTATAATGCAATTCACATTTTAAAAATATGTTTCATAATGTTAAATTAACGTTAATTTCATAATCATTTTCGTCTTTTAAAAATATGTTTTATAAATTATATTTAAACATATTTTTATTTTCAATTATCTAAATTAATTTTAAATAGTTACTAATTTGTAATGTCAATATTGTTTTATATTTTAATAAAAATAATAAATAAACAAAAAAATATTATTATAAAAAAATCTTCAATATTAATATATTTGAAATAATTAAAAAATTAAAAAATATTATTTTTATTTAAATATATCTATAAATATTTTTTACCACTCCATTCATCCAAATAAAATATTAATAATCATTCTATCCAAACATTTTACAAAAATTTTAACTAAATGAGTACTAACAAATATTTCATAAAATTTCACACACACAACCTTTTGAGTTAATGGTGATGCACAATTTGATTATCACAATTTATTTATTTATTTATTTCAATTGTTGATTGAAAGGAAAAAGAAATTGATTGGGTCATAACCAAGGACGAGGCCAGAGCAACATCCGACCGGTCACCGGCAAAGCCAGTAAACCCAAAAAATTGCTTCCTCCGTGTGGGAAGCTTCTCCTTCACGCTCTTCCTATACAAGGTATCTCATTGAAGCCTCCTTTTTCCAACCCTTCGGCGACTGGGCTCCACGTATATTTTATTAGTTGTGATCCTCACGCGCCTGAATCTTCGCGTGCTCTGTTCATAGTCGGAATACAGCAAGTAGTATACTGCCACATCAGCTTCCTAATCTTACTGATAATTGAATAAATATTAGGTACGAATTGATATCTAAAAAAAAGAATAAAATCATTTACTATTATGGTTTTGATTTCGATAAATTTTGTTGTTTATTTTTTAAAATTTTTATCTTATTTTTTATTTGATTTTAAATATTATTTTAAAGAAATGAAAATACTTTTCATAAGTATTACAAAATTTAACAGGTTTTTGTTTCATGTTCCATATTTAAATTTGATTTTCAATCAAATTTAAATATCAACATATATTTTTTCTTTATTATTTATGTATTCGGTTCGCTTCGATTTTTTTTAGTTTTTCCATCAAAAATTGAACAGATATATTTTGATTTTCTAAAATATCTGATCCAATATTTTTTTTAAAAACCAAACGATCAATTAGATCTGTTTGGCCCAATTCGGTTTTGTTAGTTTTCCAGTTTTTCTTTCACCCCTGCTTTTTCTACAATTTAATGAACCACGTTTTGACCATTGTAGGAGATTGAAAAGGAAAAACTAATCGTATTTATCATATTCAAAACACAATCACTAATTTTTAATCGTTCATTTCTAACAATTCAATATAATCTTTCATTTCTAGGAACTCATTTATAATACCTCATTTCTAATCGCTCTAATTCTTCAAAACAATTCATTGTTTTTAGTCACATCCAAACAAGCTATTGTCTATGATCTCTCTACAAAAACATGATTTAAACGAAGTTATTAACTCCAATCTCTATATAAATAAACTACATTCATACGAGTTATTATTAAAATTAAAATTTTTAATTATTCAAAATAACTCTTCATTTATGACTATTCAAAATAATCACTTTATAATTCAACGTTTAAACCACTTATTATATTTTAATGTAATTTTTTGGGTTCTAAAAATTAAAGATATTATTTCAATATTATATCGTGAATTTGATGATCTCACTTATAATTTGCTTCAGTCTAAACAACTTATTATATTTTAATGTAATTTTTTTAGTTCTTAAAATTCAAGATATTATTTCAATATTACATCAATAAATTTGATGATCTCACTTATAATTTGCTTCAGACACATTGTATCATTGGCAATAGATTTTTTTTTGCCAATGTTCATTATTAAAATTTGATTGATAATAATTTTTGTTAAGTTCTAATATAAAATACAAATCTAACTGGTGAGATTGTTTTATCCATCTAACTGGTGAGATTGTTTTATCTTTTATATATATATATATGATATTATGAGAGTTTAGGATTAGCTTACAACTTAATTTGATTCAATTTGGCTTGTAGAGAAATTATGAATCGTTATGACTTTTATAGCAGTCGATAATGTAGCCGTTGCAGCTCACTAATGGCGACTTAATGGTCAATCGTTTGTAACGGCTGCCATTTAAGTGGGACATTAACACCAGCGTAACCTCGGACATTTACACTTGAGAGGTGTAACGGTCTTATCTTAATAGTTACTCGGACTCGACTAACTTTTGCAGGTCCTCACCTCCATGGCTGGCCCCTTAAGGGTGTGGACATTCTCGGTGTAACTCCAGGATGTTACCTCCTAAAGGTGTAACAACTTAGGATGTTACTTGGACTTGGTCGACTCTTAGGAGAGCCCTGACCTCCACGACTTTCCTTCTTTTGGAGGGGTGTTCGCCTTCAACCGTCCCCTCGTGAATCTGACCCCCTGGGGGTGGTTAGACTTTTCGACGTGACTTCCGGCCGTTATCGGCAGTAGCCAATTGTCACTTGGACTCGGTCGACTCTTAGGGGAGCTTGGGCATCTACGACTTTCCACCTTAGGGGGTGTTCCCATTCGACCGTCCACTCGGGAACTTGGACTCGGTCCATAAGGACCTTTAAGGCTTGCCCCCTCTAAAGGGGGCTATTCACCTTCGGTGTAACTTCTGGCCGTTATCGGCGGATCCAGTTGTCACTTGGACACGGCCGACTCTTATGGGAGCTTTGACCTCCACGGCTTTCTCCCCCTTGGGGGATGTTCGCGTTTGACCGTCCTCTCAGGGATCGACTTTGGACTCTGTCACTAATAAACTCTCTAATAACTGAGTCATCTTTTCCCTCTTAAGTCAAATCTCTTCACAACTCCTTTCCGCCAGAATCGATCACAAGCGTTAGTCAATGTGAGTTATTTAATTATTCAACAACGGTTAATCACATAGGGTTGCATGTGGATTAAAAATTAATTGGATTTACTATTAAATAAATTTTTAATAATTACCTACACGCTTCGTTATTTACATGTCCATACTCCACAACTTCCAACAATGTTGCATTGAGCCCAAAGATTCATAAAACCTAACCAAATGATAAGACTCAAAGGCCCGAAGACTCCAATTCATTGGACAAGCCGAAATACTCAAAAGGCTTAAGTCTCAAGGTTAGACCCAAAAGTTCATGAAGTTAAAGCAAACTCACGAGAGCTCTATAAATAGAGAGTCTTCCATCATTTTACATGGATCTAAACCGATAACTACAAAATGAATACTTAGAAAACTCTAGAGCTTTCAGCCAGATAATTTAGAATTCAAATTGAGGATTGAAGCTAAAGCCTCGTGATAATTTATAGCTTATAACAGGCCAAATCAAAAAGTCTTCAAGATCAATCAGCAAGTCAAACAATTCACAATAAAGCTTCAAAGTTCACAACACTCAATGATAAGGGCCTCAACAAATCGATTTTCTCTTTGCCTACATTTTGAAGACTCAACCACTCTCCGGTTGAGAAAAAGCTCACGAGGTCTCAGATCAACATCTTCGAATTCCACGTTCTTAGAGAAGTAATCAAATTATAAGCATTAAAGATTATAACATACACATATATATTCAAATCAATAAAATTAAATTCATATACACGTCTTTCTTCTAAATCTTACAACGAAATCTCATGTGAATATACACAGTGGTAAGAATTTCACATCAATCTACACATGAATACCTAACTTCCATGTATTTAATTTTCCGGCGAATACGAACAATAATGACCAAGTTTTAGGTTTTATCAAATCATAAGGATTAAATTATAGTTTTTGAAGCTATAAGGAATAAATCACAACTTTCTTCAAATTATATGAACTAAATTATAGTTTTTGAAACAATAAGAGACTAAACTCCAAATTTATTTAGACCATAAAGACTAAATTTATAATTTACCCAAATATCAATTTCTAAAAATAAAATAGAAATACATACATAAATTCATTTCAATGTGATCGTTTGAAGATGAGTCAGTAAAAACTCATTCATGATAATTTCTTAATAATTTTAAACAAACACCATCCCAGTATTTATGATTATTTATTCTAATTGATATTTGTAGTAATTTTATGATTGTTGTGGGTGAAATTATACCCGTAATATTCGGACAAGGCATAGGCCCCCCGAAGGGCAGCCGAAGAAGTCTGACCCCCTCTAAGGATTAGAAAGATCAAGGCCGTGCCCAAGGGCGAGCTCGAGGCAGAGCCCGAGGTCGAGCTCAAGGTCGAGCTCACGGTCAAGCTCAAGGCCAGGCACGCGACCGAGCTCGAGGCCGAGCTTGCAACCAAAAAAAGTCCGACCTTCCCCTTAGTGGGGAAAGCCGTGGAGGTCATTAGTGACCGAATCCAAAGTCGATCCCTAAAGGGACGGTCGAAGACGAACACCCTTATAAGGGAGGAAAGCCGTGGAGGTTAGGGCTCCCCTAAGAGCCAGCCGAGTCAAAGTGACAATTGGATCCACCGATAATGGCCAGGAGTTACACCAAAGGTGAACACCCCCCTTTAAGGGGACAAGCCATGGAGGTCCTTATGGACCGAGTCGAAAGCCGGTCCCTGAGAGGACTGTCGAAGGCTTACACCCCATAAGGGAAGAAAGCCGTGGAGGTTCAAGCTCCCCTAAGAGCCGGCTGAGTCCAAATGACAACTGGATACCGCCGATAACGACCGGGAGTCACGCTGAGAAGTCTGACCACCCTAGGGGGTCAACCATGGGAGCTAGGCCCCCTGGGGCCGGACCATGTCAAAATCCGATCCCTGAGGGGACGTCGAAGGCGAACACCCCCAAAGGAGGGAAAGCCGTTAAGGTCAAGGCAGAAGTCGCTTTGATTCACTATGCAATCGATCTCTCCCTATACATTTTTAAAGCGGGAGAGATCAAAATTTTCATCAATCTGCTGAACAACTGATTGAATATAAAGACTATCAATTGAACTAATTGTAGCGGGGTCATTTTGGTCATTTTACATAAAAACGACCCAATTTTTTTCTATATAGAAATATTTTAAATTTTGTTTGCTATAAATTAAAAATATCGTAAATAAAATATTGGAAAAGTTGAAAATAATTCCCAACTTAAGTTCATTTTCCTTACGGGACCCACCTATAACGTGACGGGGAACGATGATGGGTAAATTTTCACCCTTGGCTAAACGAGGTTGCTCCGTCCCGTTTCCTCGATGTTCACCTTGATTTATTTATTTTTTTTCTTACAAAAGTCCTCTTTATTTTAAACTTTTAGATAAAAAATATTTAGTGATAAAATTATCAATTTAAATGAGCATTTTTTATTAATAATTCACAAAATAATTGATACTTCATAGATATTTTCTAAAATTATTTAGCTATTTGAAATTATTTCTTAAAAATATTAAAAAAAATGAAAAATGAAAAATTTATGATCCGTGACTTCCCAATATCTATTGTTCACAAATTTATTATTATTTTTCTTTTTCAATTATTTTCAAACCCTTTTCTTGGGAGGGTAACTAAATAGGCCATTGGAGTGTTAAAAAAACTTTCCCTCCATAGTGGCTTAAAGAGTCAAATAATGTTGACAAATTTAACTCATACGGTCTATCAACCCTGTAAATCCAAATTACCTCCATAATCGGAGCCTATATTGAGGGGCTTTGAAATGTTAATCTACAAGCTAACGTGGCTTCTTATCATTGGCTACCTTATTCACTTTTGCGGCAACTTAACTACACACGACCGCACCTTAGCACTACCACCACTCACCATGTCCAAATTCCCTCTCTCTGACTCTCTCCTCACGCCCAAAATTAGGTGAAAAGCAAAGTTAACTCTCTTTCTCTCTCTAGAATTCTCCTTATTACTACCACAACCACTATTGTTCTATCTACCTAATCCAAATACAAAATCGAAACCATAATTTCGCGACAATTTTTTGCTCTGAAGCGTACTAAATTGGAGGGTTGCCGTCGATCGGTGTTCGTTCTTAGCTATTCCCGTTAATCCAATCGGAGAATGGTGGGAAATTTGGAGATGAAATGAGGTGGTGATTGGCTTTTTGGTTGAGGTGCTCTGTTTTTGTGTTTATTTCTAAATCTCAGCCCTTGGGGTAAGTTTTATTTTAGTCTTGTTGCTAGATCTTACTGATTTATCGCCGGAGCTGCTCCCTGATCTGGCATTGTTGTCGTCTCTGCCGTGGTCGATGCTGCCGAGTTGAGGCAGGTGGTTGGAGGGTTTAGGGAAGCTATCGGTCCGGTTTGTTGGGTGAATGTTGGGTGATTTTTGTTGCTTGCATTGGTTGTGCTCCCGATGCCGTAGGTTCATTGTGAATCGGTGAGAATGTCTACATCATTAGCGGCTTTTGAGCGTTCCAGAGCTGGGGCTTCGAATACGGTAAATATATATTATATATATTTTTTGGTTTGAATTTCAAGTATTGGAATGTGGAAAGTTGATTTTGTGAGATTTTTTAATAAATGTATGAACTCTCTATGTTGTTTTTAACAGTACCGGAAAAATGTATGAGGAAGATTATAGGTTTAGGCCTAGTAATGTGGTTATGGAGCATAGTATACAAATTCTGGAATTGAAGAAGTGAAATAACTCAACCATTTAGTTAACCAAACAACTGTAGTAAGTGCATTAAGTAAATATTTAGATCGAATTCGGATTACTGCATTGAACTAAATTTCTTTTTTTCTTGGCTTTCTTAATAGTCTTAAATTGTCAAATAATGTCTTCAGCTCTTTTATCAATACATCTCTTCTAGTTAATCTTGTGTTTCTTTCTATTGAACGTATCATTACTAATCTTGAGACTCACAAAAAGAAACCAGTAACAACCTTATTAACTTTCTCGAAAATTGGGTTCGAGTAATAAAGTTGGAGTTTAAATAGTACCCATTTTCATTGAAGTGACAGCGTATTCAATCTTTTGAAGTTTTCAATTCAATTCGTAATAGTGGAGTATCCAAGTGGGTGTTAACATTTCTTCCAACGTTAACCTTCTTTTCACATAGTATTGTTTGGAGTATGTTTTGGTTTACACAGTACCTATATTTTACATCTCAAGCTTAACTAGCCCCTGATTTACATTGGAAAATGTTGGAGTTTCTTAACCCAAGTATTACTTTGGGTACAAAAGTTCATTATCGTGAGATATCCAATGTGTCGAACCATGGGGCTTAGAGTTGGCCAATTTGAGAACTCGTAATGGGACTTTGTTAGCCAACTGGTTATTGAATCTTTTTGTTGATTCTAACAATCTCTTGCTCATGGTTATTGTTAGTTAGTATAAGTCAGTTCTCTTTTGTTGGGCCTGTGTTAGGGATCATGGCACATCTAGAAGTGAACTTGCAGAAGAATTCTCTTCATTTTCGAGTTTTGTTTCTTGTTGGGAAGGGTACCAAAGAGATTTTTTTGGGAGGTTATTAGGGTAAGAGATTGTTCTCTTCGCTTGGTGTTTTCACGATTTTTTCATTTATTCCTCATGAAATGTTGTACGGTGGCAGATATGGTGGCCTCTTCTAGGCATCATCCTTCTCCTTCATTTTATTTGAATTTCAAGTGTTTGTGTCTCACATGGAGGCATTGGATGTGTATGTCTAAAGTCCTTATTGTTCTTATAGGGGAGGTTTGTTGTGATCCGAGTCGTAGAGATATTTGTTTCAGGGTTCCTAGTCCAACGGGGATGTTTCTTATTGCCCACTTTTTAGCAGTAAGGCTAATTCTCATTTTTCTTTTGGGGCAGTCTTCGTCTTTTTGTGAAAGGTAAAAATTCCTAAGGTTACTTATTTTATTTGATAGGTTATCCATGACAAGATTAACACCTTAGAAAAAGTTATGAAGACAATTACCTCCTTTATGGATCCGATGTATTGCATTTATGCATGAGGGCGACGTTCTTTTTCTTTACATTGCATCTTCCCCCCCTTTTTTTAATAATAACATTGTCTCCGTTTCAAAAAAAAATTATGCATGAGGGCGACAAAGGATTTTGATGATCTTCTTTTGGGTTGCGAGTTGGCTATTGAGGCTTGATCAATTTTTTGCGATGTTAAGCTTGGATTTTGAAAGGCAGAGGACTTATAGGGAGATGATTAGAAAGTTAAATTCTTTTTTGTCTCTCCTCATGAAAATGAGATTTCTTGTGGAAGGTTGAGTTGCGCACGATTTTGGGTTGTCTCTAGAGCAAGAGAAACAATAGAATTGTTAGAGGGTGGTTAGATCTTCCGACAAGATCATTGGGTGACATTTGAGCCCTCATTAGATTCCATGTTTCTTTTTCGCTTCAGTTACTTGACTTTTTTTTGTTATTACTCTCTAGGTGTGATCTTACTAGATTTGAGTCTCTTTTTATAGCTAGTTTTTCGAGTTTGTTTGAGCTGTTTTTTGTATGCCCCTTGTATTGCTCTTTCATTCATTTCTCAATGACAGCTTGGTTCAGTATCTAAAAACTAATTTGTTCATTTTTAGTTTTTTAGTTCAAATATTGGGGTATGTTTTTCTTCTTTTTGTTATCCATTTTGTTCTTTCTTCACTCTCTTGTGGAGTTTGTTTCCCTTGTGCACTAGTCTCTTTTCATTTATTCAATGAAAAGTTTGTTTATGGTTTAAAAAATCTCTAGAACTTTCAACTTATAGTAAGTTCGTAGTTTCATTCAAACACCATATTATCCAACAGTTTACTGGGCAGGAGCAAGAATATCACTAGTGACCCACATTAAAAGACTATTCCTAGTGACCACATGTAGTGGTAAACAGCCTTTAAGGGTTGAATTTCATGTTTGGAGTTTTATTTGTGAGTGGCCATCCTTATTTTAATGTTTTTTTAATAAACCAAATTTTTATCGAAAATCATGAAAGAAGGTGACAACTTATAGAAACAGTCTCCAAGGTTGAATCTCACTTTGGATCTAATCCAACCGACTTGGAACGACTCAAGTGTTGAACCATGTTACATCAACAATCAATAAAAAAATTGAAGGTGATTGATTGAGGAAAATTTAATTACATCAACCAAGATTTTCCCTCACTTGATAGCTTGAAAATTTTTAAAAATTCCAATAGGTGGAAATCAATATTTGTGAGTGGCCATCCCTATTTTAATGTTTTTTTAATAAACCAAATTTTTATTGAGAAAATAATGAAAGAAGGGAACAAGGTATGGAAACAGTCTCCAAGGTTGAGTTTCACTTTGGATCTAATCCGACCAACTTGGAACGACCTAGGTGTTGAACCATGTTACATCAACAATCAATCTGTAAGGACCCCACAATATTATAATTATTATGTAAAGGGTGAAATAGGGATTACACAAGGGTAGGGTAAAAGAGTTGTTTGTCCTGTATGGGGAAGGAGATAGTATAAATAGGAAAGTAATAGAAAGAGGGAGGGGGGGGGGGGAGTCTTATTTTGGAGACTAAGTCATAGGACTGGGAGGAGAGGTTTCGGTGCTCTCGAACTCACCGGTTAGCGTATCGTGTTTCCTTTATTATCTTGTCATATTATCTTTATTAGCATTGTATTGAAGTTTGTTTTGGATTATGAGTTTATTATATGAAATATATTAAAGTTTCTATCATTATTTCTTCTCTTTTGGTGTTTGGTATTATTCTGTGAAATATCTGGAACTAGTAAGGTATTGGATACCTTACACAATCATAAAATTGAAGGTGATTGATTGAGAAAAATTTAATTACATCAACCAATATTTTCCCTCACTTATAAGCTTGAATTTTTTTTTTTTAAATTCCAATAGGTGGAAATTAATATTAATCAAAGATGATAACCATCATGAGTTGGTCCAGTGGTTAAGAAGAACCTGATGAACAAAAAAGTTACGAATTCTATCTATGGTGCCACTACGTAGGAATTAATTTCTCACTAGTTTCCTTGACGATCTTGTCGATTTAGAGAGAATAGAAATTCATTCTATTTCATTTATTGATATCTTAAAATGTTACAATGACATTCCTTTTATTGGAGAAACTCCATTCTCCAAATAAGGCATAACTTACAATAAGGAAACAATTACATATAGAATGATACAATTAAGGAAGGAATTAAATAGAATAAAATCAAAATAAATCAACACTCCCCTCAAGCTGGTGTAAAGATGTCTTTCATAGCTAGCTTGTCAATCATTCTGTCACAGCGTAACTTTGGGAGTCATTTGGTCAAAACATCAACAATTTGTTCGATACTTGGTAAGTAGGGAATACAGATTATTTCAACGTCAATCTTTTATGTTATAAAATGCTTTTCGGCTTCAATATGCTTTGTTCTATCATAGAGAACTGGATTATGAGCAGTGAAGATAACAGTTTTCTGTCACAGTAGACTCGCATAGGTGTGACCTATGTATCCTTTAGTTCCTCCAGAAGCCTTTTTATCCATATACCTTCACAAGTTTCGTAAGCTAATGCTCTAAATTCTAGTTCCACACAACTTTTAGATACCACATTCTATTTTTTACTTCTCTAGGTAACTAATTTTCTTTTAATAAATAAGCCATAATATGACGTAGACCTTCTATTTGCAACGCTACCCTTCCAGTCAGCATCAGTGTAAATTTCAGTTTTGAAATTTTCATATTTTTAAAACAATATGTCTTTTCCTGGAGTTCCTTTCAAGTATCTCAAAATTCTATAGATTGCTTCAAAAAATTTGTAGTCTGGAACATGTATAAATGACTTATTGCAATGACAATATTTGGTTTTGTGTGAGATAGATAAATAAGTCTTTCCACAAGTCTCTGATAAAACTCTTTATCTTTCACCTCTTTCTCAATAATTGCTTGCAGTTTTAGATTTGACTCAATGGGAGTCCCTGCTGTTCTGCATTCAAGTAATCTTGTCTCTTCCAATAAGTCAAGAATGTAGTTTCTCAGATTAACAAGGATACCATGTTTTGACCGGGCAAATTTCATCCCTAGGAAGTACTTCGACATCCTTACGTCTTTGATTTGAAATTCATTTGCTAGTTTCTTCCTAAGTTCATTCATCCCATCTTCAACATTGTTGGTAAGAATTATGTCATCTACATATACTATGAGAACATTGATATTATCACCGGTATAATTGTAGAAAATGGTACGATTTCCTTGATTTTGAAGAAACCCATAACTTCTCACTACTTTCCGAAGCATTCAAACAATGCTCTGGGAGATTGTTTGAGACCATATAAGGTCTTCTTTAATTTATAGACTTTATCAACTCCAAGATTTACTTCAAATCCAGGTGGCAAATCGATTAACACTTCCTCCTTAAGATCACCATTGAGGAATGCATTCTTCACATCTAGTTGATAAAGTGACAACTCAGAGTTTACTGCAATATTAAGTAGAACTCGAATGGGGTTAGTCTTAGCAACATGAGTGAACATTTTTTTGGAAGTCAATGCCATAAGTCTGAGGGAAGCCTTTAACAACGAGTATGGCTTTGTATTGTTCAATGCTACCGTCTGCATTACACTTTATAATGAATACCCATTTACATTCCACTCTCTTTTTATTCTTCGGTCTTTCTACCATTTCCTAAGTACCGTTCTGTTTGAGCACAATCATCTTTTTTATAACTGCTAAGTTCTAGTTCAAATCATACAAGACTTTCTGTATATTCCTTGGAATAAAAAGTTCAATAATTCTAGATGCGAATTCTTTATGGTTTTCAGACGACCTATGATACGATACATAGTTGGCCATTGAGTATTTTGTACAATTATAGACTCCCTTTCTTGAGCTATGAGAATATCAAGATTAAGGTTATTAGAAGAAATATCAAGATTAATGTCATTGGAAGAAAAGGGGTTGCTTAAGCCTTTAGTATCACTTGTCGGGGAATTGGATTGATGAGGTGTCAAGTCCACTGTTTGATCTCTACTATTTAGAATAGGTGACTCTCCTAGTATAAACTTGAAGCTCAGAGACAGGATTAGGGAGATCAATCAACAGTATCTTTCCCTCTGAAGTAGAACATTCTACATTTGACATAGAAAGACTATGACATACATTGTTAGGACGAATAATTTGGAGAGGAGAAGTTTCCCAATAATTTTCTTCAAGGTTAGAATTCTCTCCCTGAAGCAAATTTGGTTTAAAAAGTGGTTCATGCTTCACAAATGTGACATCCATACTTTCAAATTTCTTTTGTTTAAAGAATCAAAGCATTGATACTTTTTTTATTTGAAGCGCATCCCAAAAAATTGCATTTAGTTGCACGAGGTTCAAGTTTGACCGAAAAAAATGAGGAAGGTGAATAGAAGTATTACACCCAAAAACTCTAATTGGTAATTCCTAGTATAGTTCAACTGTGGGAACAAAAGTTTTAAAGAAGCTAAGAGGAATTGTAAAGGACAATATTGTAGAAGGCATTTTGTTTATAAGATATGCAGCTGTAAGGACTGGGTCACTCCATAAATAAGTGAGAACATGCATAGAAATCATAAGTGCACGTGTAACCTACATTATATGTCTATTTTTCTTTTTCGCAATTCCATTACGTTGAGGAGTATCTCTACATGTAGATTGGTTAGATATCCTCTAGCCTTTAAAAATAGTTTCTAAAATTTCATAAAAATAGACAGTTCCATTATGTGTGTGTAAACTGCTTAGTTTTGTTTGAAATCGATTTTCCATCATATTATAAAAGCGAGCAAAAATATGTTGAACCTCAGATTTTTGGTTAACAAATAAACCCAAATCAAATGAGTATGATCATTAATGAACGTAACAAACCCGTTTTTCACCGTGAGTTGAAATTTTAGATGGACCCCAAATATCACTATGAATTAAGTAAAATAAATTGTATAATATTAAAATCAGATCTTAAGATGTAAGCCCAAACTTAATCTCTTAAAAAATTCAGTCAAAATTTTTTTTAGAGGTAAAACAATAATTTTAGCCTAAAAAATTGGATAACAATTAAAACAAATATTCCAGCCCAAACTACATTTTTTTTTTTTTGAAAAGGCAACAAACTTTTCATTAAGAATATAAAAAGAGGCAAAGCTCAAGAATACAAACCCGAAAATAGCCAAAAGTACCAAAAACAGAAAAAACAAAAAAACAAACAACAAGAACGAGGCGACATTCAGCCAAGAGAAAGTAGAAAATAAATAAGAAAATCAAGAACATATAGCAAAGATAAAAAGGAAAGTGTTACACAAAAGCTTCCCAAGTTGAGATGATATCTTGAAGAGAGTAGGATTTGAAAGACTTTTCCAAGGAGCTCCAAAGAGAAGCCTTTATAACGGCTTGCTCAAATCTTGAATTCTAATGCATCTTGTTGTCCTCAAAGATTCTCTGATTTCTTTTCCACCATAATTCATATAGAAGGGTCTTTACCGCATTTGACCACAAAAGACGAGCTTTCTTTTTCATTCTTCGACCTTGAAGAAGACAAAGGAAATTTTGTTTGACATTATTGGTGAAGGCCAAATTCATCTAAATCTTCTAAACAACATATTCCAATAGGCAGTGTAGTACGGACAGAAAATAAGGTATGATGAAGATTCAGCCCAATGTTGACAAAGGGGGCATATTGATGGAGAAAGAGCCGAGGAAGGGAGCTTTTTTTGCAAAGTTTCACCTGAATTTAAACTTCCTAAAATCACCATCCAAATAAAGATGCTTATTTTTTTCGGACATTTTGATTTCCATAACAATCTGAACGCTTGGAACACATAGTACTAAAATAATTGTTGTCAACAACAAACCCCCCCCAAAAAAACCTGGAACACATTGCCTTTGCGAAACCTTCAAGCCTTGTCTGCGTGGATTTTTTTTCTTCGAGTCTTTGCAACAAATTGCATTCACTCGATGGTTGATGCTATGCGATTCAACTAACCATCTTGCATGTAATGGATGTGCAAACGGTCTTAACTGGGAGTAGTAGAGCTTGTAATCACTGTAGTGGTTCGAGAAAGTTGATCAGAGTATTAGGGCCGGTGGATGTAAGGGGCAACACCGGTGGATGAAACGATTAATTAGAGATGAAATGATTTGATAGAGGTTTAAACAAAAGATTTAATCTTCTGCTCTGATACCATGAATAATGTTAAATCACTCATCACTTCAAAACTTGTATTTTTACATTGTATTTTAATCTTGTAGTCTTATATTTTGCTCGTCTGCATTTCTTTGCTTTCTTTTCTTTCTTCTCCTGTTTGAAGTTTGTATTTTGAGCATTATATTCTTTTCATCTAATTATATAAACCAACACTAAACTTTCTAACTCACAGGTAATGCTAAAAACATTTTAAGGTGCAATCTGTTTTTTTTCCCCAAGGCTTTGCTTATGAGCCATCATGTAGCCTTCTTTTTCTCTGTAGAAATTAATATAGCCTTAAAGTTTTTTAATGCATAATACCTGATAACATAATACTTGCAAAGACCCAGTGACATTATCATGTGAAAAATGCTGCTTCAGGCCCAAGGATTATTTTATTTCAATTGATTGATTCAGTGCCCTGCATTTGATGTAATTTAGCACACATTATTCAGCTATAATTCTAAACTACTCTGCATCAATTTGGCAGGTTTTCAAGAGTGGCCCGCTTTTTATATCATCCAAAGGTTCACGCTCCTATTTTCCCTTCTTTTTGTCGCTTTTAATTTTAGCATCACGGTAGCTTCTTGAGATTTTTTTTCTTCAGTAAAAAGTGGGTACAGTGTTTTGGTCTATTATACGTTTAAGCAAGTGACTATTCTGAGTCATTTTCCTTTGTGCAGCATTTTGACGGTCACGGAGTTATTTATGAATTAATTTTTTTTATTTCTGAAGGATAGTAGAATCTTTTTGAGTACTAATTAATAAATATGTTACCTATTTCATCTAGAATTTTCTTTTATTAAACATATAATCTGACTTTATGATTATTTGATGGACTTTCCTCATTACTTGTTAGTATTGACAATACTTTTTTTTATAAGAAACATGAATTTCATTTTTAAAGAAGATCAGTACCGAAGGGGGAGATGTATAGTCACCATCAAGTTAATGGGATGACAAAAAGGCTTCTTGATTGGCATAAATAACTTATTTTTGCCTGAACTTCATTGGTAATATGGATTTTATATCTTTTATATGAAGACCTCTTGATGGGCTATAGTTTTATTTTCAATTTCTCATTCTTAATTGACTTGTTTTTGCGCCTGCGGTTCTTGGTACCAAGGGTTGGAATTTTAGCTCTCATATACCTCTTTTGTGAAATAATCTATACAGTTTCTTGGACGAAATATATGCATGCTAGCATTTTCATTTTACCGTATCTTCCACCATGTCTCCCTTGTCTTTAAACCCCTGAAATTTTCCATTACTTGGGCTAATGTTGAAGTCTTCAACCGTGGGCTTTATTTGTACAACTAGTTCATTTGTTCTTGAGTTTTTTTTCTCTTCAAAAAATCTTCCTCAGCACCTAGGTTGCTGGACTTTCTACTTGGCTGTTTATCTCTCTTGGAAAGGGTGTAACGTCAAATCGTCAATTTCCATGTTCCTGCTTATCTTATTATGTCTCTACAATTTGTGCAGGACTAGGCTGGAAATCTTGGAAGAAACGCTGGTTCATCCTCACACGCAGTTCTCTAGTTTTCTTTAAAAATGATCCAGTTAGTATAATTAAAATTTCCCCCTTTTTATTTTTCTTCCTTATTTTTCATTTTGTTATTGTTTTGGTGTTTTAGATGATCACATTATGATTTCTTTTCTTTCCATCCATTCTATTTTGAATGATCATGAAATGACAGGTTTTGGATTGGATGAAAATTACGTATGATTTTGGATGATCATGTTAATGGCTTGATAAAATTTTATGCCAGTTTGGCTTTGTAGGACATAAGAGATCAATTAGATATTCTTGGGATTTGTTAGGAGGCCATGTAGGGTTTGATACTGTGCAATATTTATATTTGGAGATCATATAGGGTTTGATATTGCACAATATTTATAATTGGGTAAAATAGGCAGAAAGGTAGGATGTTTTCTCCTCTATTAAGAGGTTTTCTTTTCCATTTCTCTAAGTTAGAGCCTCTCTAAATCAGAGAAAGTTTTTTTTGTAACCCTAGTAGTGACATGTTTGTTGATGATGTGTGCCGTGAGATGTGTTCAGCGGTGTGTGACGTTGGAATGATATGTGTCCTTGAGTTTTTGTTTCGGGTGTTGTTCAACGTCTATTTGTTTGACTGGTGTATGCCGTGTGCGATGTGTGCATGTTCTATTTGGGTGTAGTGTAATGAAGCTTATTTCTGTAGGCCATTCATGTTCCTACAAGTTGGGAAACAACGATTTAGATTTTTGTTAGACAAGTTGGGTATTTGTAATTTGCATGCTCCTCAACTTAGAGGGAGAATTATGAATTGTAAAAATATAATTATATGAAATGTAAATCCTAGATTTATGTAACTTAAAAGTAGTTAAAATAGTGTTAGTTATTCTCTAGGTTTGTTAGGAGATATTGAATTATTTTAATGCCCTTGGGCTGATTGATGATTTAACATAATTCAACATGATATCGGAGTAGGAGGTCATGTATTCAAATCATTGTCAAATAGTTACCTCACCAATAAAAATTGAATTTCACTCATAGGACATTTTTCAATTTCCAAGTTCACAAGTGTGAGTGTGGGTTAATTTATATAATTATATTTACTCCAATTCATAAACTTGAGCTTTTGGGTTGATTTTTGATTTAACATAATTCAACATGAGATTTTTTAGATATTCTCTATGAGTTATGACTTGTTAGGAGATTGGTTAGATCATTAGATATTCTTAGGATTTTGATAAGGTCGGGCGTTAAAAGGGTTCATGAATATTAGAGGGGCATAAAAGAAAATAGTTTGAGAGTTTGCTAAGAATTTTAGTTATAAATAGAGAGGTTGTGTGAGGGAAAGGATATCCATATTTTGAATGATTTCATTAAGGCTCATAGAGATGATTCTCTAGAGATGGGCGGTTGCAAGTTCTATTAAAACTTGGTTTATCTTGTAGTTCTTGAATGTTTCATTATCAATTTAGATTGGTTCTTATCAATTTTTGGTATCAGAGCTCTTCAATTCTGATAATGGATCGAGTAAGCAAGAGATGGGAAGAGTTTGCAAAACGTTTTTATAGGTTGCTAGCATCATTTCAAGAGGAATGGAGGCAAAGTGCAAAAAAAGATGCAGAGGCGTGGGCACAAGAAGAGCAGAGATATTCATAAACAAAATGGAGAAGAATATCACCACCATAGAAGCAAGGGTGAACAACCTAGAAATAGTGAAATTAGATTATCATTTTGAAAAAGGTCCATGAAGGAAAGAAAAAAAGAGGAGGAAGAGGGAGCAAGAAAAAAAGAGGAAGAAACTACAATATCAATGTAGATCTAAGGTGAATAAGAAAGAAAGGAGAAGAAAGAAGTCTCATACCGTGAGGAGGAATATGTGGAACGTGTTAGCCATTTGTATGTTGGCCCACACAAGAAGATAAATAGGAAGTTTCAGATAACACATCAACAATTTTCACCATGGGAGGAGATGACAAATGGGTGGGGACCTTGCCAAAAGAGGAGGAAGAAAAATAATCAGCATGAAGAAACAGTGCGTTCTCAAAAAAAAAAAAGAAGGAACGTCGGCTGGAAAAGGATCGGCGACGGCCGAAAAGGGGCAAAAAGCGGTGGAGGACGTCGGGCGGTGGCCGGAAATGGGCGGGCAACGACGATGATGGGAAGTGGTAGGAAATGGAAGTGCATCAACGACGAATGGCGTGTGGCAGCGACAAACATCGGGAGGTGAGCAGCGGCAAAGGGCAGCAACGGCTAGGCGTGAGTGGTCGCTGAAGGGGGATGAGAATATTGAAGAAGAAATCTGTTGAGATTTGTTTGAGAAGAAGACATGGGTAAAAAAAAAAAGAGAAGAAAAAGATATGATCGCTAGGGTTTCAAGTGAAGGAAGAGGGGAGAATGAGATGACTTGTGTGGGGTGGATTATTTGTATTTTAGTGGGCTAGATTATTATTTTTGTGTGGGGTGGATTATTGATCGGGAAAGTATAGATTTCTTCCTGGTGTCATAGCAGGAGGTCTAAAGTTTCTTTTAAGAATTGATTTTCAATTGATGGACATTTCTCAAATTTCCATGACTACGAAGGGAGAGAAGTGCTTAATTTAATTAAATTTACTCCAACATATGAGCAACTTTTGGGTTGATTGCTGATTTAACAAGTTTCTACTTTATATAAGCTCTATCATGTCACTTTCAACTTAATTAACTTCAAATTTTAGATAATGATGTAACATGATTGATTTATATGCAAATTTTAGATAATGATGTAGCATGATTGATTCATATGAACTGAAATATCTTTCCTTATTTTGTATTTAGAGTGCACTTCCTCAAAGAGGGGGCGAAGTGAATCTTACCTTGGGAGGCATAGACTTGAATAATTCAGGGAGGTACGTTGTTATTTAAGAATGCGAGTTTTTAAATTTTATTTGGCATTCTTGAACTTAAGCATGCAACCTTTTGTATGCAGTGTTGTTGTTAGAGAGGATAAGAAGCTCCTGACTGTATTGTTTCCCGATGGTCGTGATGGACGAGCTTTCACTCTCAAGGTACTTTAATTATGCTATATTGTTTGTGCCAATAATATTTTGTTTCTAGAAGTTTTTATTAATCCAATCTATCTGTTCATGTGCCTCACACATACAAGGCCGAGACATCAGATGATTTGTTTGAATGGAAAACTGCGCTTGAACAAGCCCTTGCACAAGCACCAAGTGCTGCCCTTGTCTTGGGACATAATGGAATTTTTCGGAATGACACTAATGAAAAAATTGACAGCTCTTTCCATCCATGTTTGTATCCTACTTTCATTTTGCACTTATTTGTTAGTTATGCTTGATTCTTTTTTGAATTCTTGGGGCATATGCTTGGTATACTCACTTAATCAATCAATGTTTCTTTAATTATATCCAGGGAGAGATAAGCGTCCTGTTAAATCTTTGGTGGTGGGAAGACCTATTTTACTTGCATTGGAAGATATTGATGGGGGTCCATCCTTCCTTGAGAAAGCACTTCGATTTCTTGAAACATTTGGTAAGAGGTTATAATAAAGTTATGATGAAATTAGTGCTATTTTAACTTGGTGGAGTTCTTTTTCTTATTTTGTAGATCTGTGATTGGTCAAAATGTGTTGGAACTTTCTTTTAGCAATTTTTTAGCTGTCATTTTTTCATATGACGAATAGTAATGGTTTTTTAATGCTTCAAGAAAACCCAATTTGATGCTATTATTTTGTGCTCATCGAATATCAAGATTGAGCCTTTCAGCTACTAGACCATTTTATTGCTTCTAGCGCCTACAGCATGACTATTTGTTGTTGATCTATTCTTGCCCCAACCCCAAATGATATTTTTTTTTTTGAATTTACTCAAAATCTGACCAAATGGTTGCATGCTGTATTTTTTTTTTTTGAAACAGGAAACGAGTTCATTTATTCAGAAAATGAAAAATAAGTACAGAGTACAGAAACTTAACAGATGATACAAGGGGAATAGGAAAAGAAAAAAATACAAAAGATAAGGCAAGAATAATAAGTACAGAGTACATAAACTAAATTGATACGAATCAAATATGTATCCAAATGAAAAGATAAGATAACAAAGATAAACTAAGTGTTAAAAGTAATTAGACCTTCTCTATCTTGGATTCATTCTCAAGACCTAGATATTCATTATCTCAATGCTTCTCAGTATATTCTTTCCCTTCTCCACCATCTCTTATTTATAATTTCATTATTCTTATCCTACTTCTAATAGTATGGATATTCATTGTTATCCTATCCTTAATGTGATTGGTTTATGTATTAATTAATTACTAATATACCCCTTTAGATTGTCCCCAAGGGGTGGTTAGGTGGTTGAAGGCTTGGACTTTGAAGGTGTGCTCCCCTCAAGGTTCCGGGTTTGAGATCCACATGTGACATTAATTTGTAGACACATCCCGTATCTCCATTCCTTCGATGTCTCCCGGTGCCTGACCTAGGGACGGGCGTGGTTTATCCCGGGTATAGTGGAGCGAAATTCCGAGTTTTCGGTTTCAAAAAAAAAAAAGTATACCCCTTAAGATTCCTACGTTACCCTTTCCTTAAAACACACTAGTCCTCGAGGGTCATCGATTGCAAGACCCTCAAATGTTGCATCAATATTTTCAGCCATGGATCTTGAGAGAGCCTATGAGGCCGATGGCATGACACACGTGGGCCACCACCAAATAGGAGGATTTATGAAGAAAGTTAGTAGTGTTAATCCTCCTAAAAAACAAGGCAAAAAGTCATTTTCAATTAACCAAACTGATGAATTTGAATTAGTAAAGCAGACATTGCAGAGGTCATTTTGTTTTTACTGTTAATATTTCGATGAGTTATGCATGTGTATCATAAGCAGAAAATCCCTAATGTTTTATCTTGTCTAATCAATTTTATATTTTTGGACTTCTCTTTAGGCACCAAGGTAGAAGGGATTTTGCGGCAGTCTGCAGATGTTGAAGAGGTAGACCGAAGAGTTCAAGAATATGAACAAGGTATTATTTAAACGTTTCTAATTGATGTCGGAACAAATAAGCAAAAAACAAATTTTCTGTAAAATCCATTTGCTATCAATACAAATTTCACATTCCTTAATTTGCTCTACGACTGTTAGGCAAGACAGAATTTGGTTCTGATGAGGATGCTCATGTCATTGGTGATTGTGTTAAGGTACTTCATTTCACTATATTAATTTTACCTTGATATTTAATATATATATATATGTACACTTGTAACTTCTTAATGAGTAAATTGAAATGTAGCACATTCTAAGAGAGCTTCCATCATCACCAGTTCCAGCTTCGTGCTGCACTGCGCTGC
Organism: Cyclanthera cordifolia; assembly: GCA_037832605.1. Taxonomy (NCBI): domain Eukaryota; kingdom Viridiplantae; phylum Streptophyta; class Magnoliopsida; order Cucurbitales; family Cucurbitaceae; genus Cyclanthera; species Cyclanthera cordifolia. The sequence continues at coordinate 5,253,193 of JBBMEG010000009.1, read as the reverse complement.
TTGAGGCTTACAGTAAGTTTCCTAACCTCATGACAATTCTTTGAAATTCCTTACCTGGCACTTTCACTTATCTATGTTTTTTTGTTTCCTATAAAAAGAGAACTCCTTTAGGTTTGCAGAAAAGAAATTATGGTGGTGCTAATCGTAGGTTGTTTATTAAAAGTGAGGAAGTTTGTCTTGTCATTTAAAGTAGTGGATAAAAAATACACAAAATGGCTTAGAGATCTCTTTCAAGCCCACAGATGCACCTTTTCTTTCCGAACCGATCACTGCATTCTCTCTTACTTCCGATACACTAAACCATCAATGGAAAAAGTTTTCCTTAATCCTCGACAAAGTTCTTCTTTCGTGGTTCAAGGCATGCTTCATTCGCTTTTGTGATCTCCCACTTACTCACAAAATTTTTTAATTTTATTTTTAAAATTATTATTGTTATTTTTTTTACAAAATTTAATCTTTATGATTTTTTTGCTTGGAGAAGTATTTATTCAAATTTATATTTTCTTTAATAATTAACTATCTAATTGCAAATTATGTATACTTTTTGATGAAAAATCATCTATTTACAAATATTATTATGAAAATAATTGTAAAAATTATGATTAGAAAAAGAGAGGAAAACAAATCATGATTAAAGAATCCCCATGGGGAATCCTTGTCTTGATTCCCGCGAAACAAATAGTGAATTTCGCGGGACGAGATTGATTTTGGTGGCGGGAATGGGGACGGGGAAGCCATTCCCCAATCCTGCCCTGCCCTCAGGACATCTCTAGGATAGAGAAACACTGAAACAAGAGAGGACATAGTGCATAAATCCATAAGATCAATGGAAACAATGCATCGCACAAGATTATCGTGTCTATTGGAGATGAGAAAGGAGGTTGAAGATTTTTCTTGATTGCTCTTGAATATATTCAACAACTCCAGCACCTCTTCTCTGTTTCTGGAAAAATTTTCTCCCAAGCCCCTTTTAAAGTTTTTTCTTCCTCTTACAAAGTGGCTCTATGCTCAAAACATAGCTCATCAACCAAGCAAAACAGATTGACCCTAACTCTCCTCCTCTATCTTCCCTTCTACCATTGTCATTCACATACATTGCTTCCATGATTCTTGAGATCCTTCTACTCTTCCCATCTCTCTTTCACCTCTTTTCAGCATGATAAGGCCTTTGTATCGTGCATCGATTTAGACCAAGCTCTCACCATTCTTAACATTAAGGATTGGTACTTGGCAACTTCTTGCTTTGGTCGAGTCTCCCCTTAATTGAGCTCTTCAAAGCTTCTTCCTCCATCCCTAGTTTAAGGAGATGGATCAAAGTTTGCGGTCTTCCTTTGGACAAGTAGACAAAGGAAAATTTAGGGTTGATCGAAGAAGCCTGTGGAGGATATCTACAGAAAGGACTTATGAAAACTGATCCTATTATCACACATATCAAAGTGAAGTCGTGCGCATCGGGTTTTCTTCCAGCAGTTGTGAATCTTTCGGATCCATCATTGCTTATCTGGATTGGCTCTCTTTTGCTCCAGAGACTCCAATCTTGGATATTGATAAAGGATTCATGGACCAATCCCTTTTGAATTTGTGCTGTCGTCTTTGTCTATCATTGCCAATCGCAAGAATACAAAAGTCATACATACCGAAAAAATCTTTACCTCTGGTCCTCCTCCCACTGGCGATGGAGTCTCATGTGCTAATGCCGAACCTGTCTCGCAAGATGATCTCAAGGATAATCGTACTAGACTTCTCATCATTGCCTCGATTGCATTTGTATCTAGCTATTTCACTCTACCCCGGACTTCTCCATCGAACACCCTTCTACCCATTTGCCACCTACTCTATAAGAGTATGGACACTTCTCTACAGAACAATATCCTCCGGGTAAATTGACTCCTCCCTACCTTTACCCTAGGGTTAAAATACAAACTGCTCCTTCTCCCTTTGGTAAAGTTTGAATTCCAAGTCTTGGACCACGGGCATTACATATGGTTTCAAAGAGAACCTATCCCAATAAGATGTGTGGTTCATGGACGAACCAAAGCAAAAGTTGGTGGGCATGTGATACTCGAGCTTAGGAGGGGTACATGATTGAATCGAGCCAACATATGAATGAAAGGAATCTTGGGGATATACGAAGCCATGATTAAGAAAGATTAAAATAATTGATTTGTACTACCTATTCCAACAAAGTACCTTTCTTTTTGGTGACTCAATCGTAAGAACTTTGTAGCTAAACGTGCTTAACTTAGAGTAGACCTTGGTTGGGCGAGTACTTGGAAATTTTCCTAATAAGTATGTGAGTGAGGATAGAACATACGATAGGACCCGTGTTGGTGTGGATAGTCTTCACACTTAGAAGTGCCTAAAGACTAGTAGATAACGTGACTGAGTCGCAGAGAATGCAAGAGAATGTCGGTATCTATGGGGGTCAAGTCTGGGTCTAAGTCATGGTCCATATCATGACCACGGGCATTACATCTCTTTTCACCTCTCTCACAAACCCTAACCCTAGATCCAACCGAGTTTCTCTATTCTCACCACTACCGTCAATCTCTCTTGATTCTGTCTCTTCACACTCCCCCAACCTCTTTCTCTTTTTCTATCACCTCTTTTCAATTGTTGTCACCTATCTCTAGTCTTTTCCTCTATCCTCGCAATTGACATTGTTTGCCAATATGGACAACCTTTGTGTCCAATGATTTTCTTCTTTCTCTAGTCAACAAATGGTGGTTGTTGCCACCTCTTTTTGCTTGTCGTCATCCGCTCTCCTCCTCCATATCGATAAATAACAATGTTCTGACTCGGCAAACAATATCGTTTTCTTCCTCTAGCGACCATAATCATTCTTATTCTGCCATCTTTCAGCGACATCAACATGACATTTCTCCGTCGAATACGACGTGAGCATATGAAATTTCTTTGGTAGGTGTGATACTCTCCAACAACGACCCTTTTCCACCAAAGATGGATTGTTTCCTTATCACTTTTTAGATTTCTTTGGTGTTTGGACATGTATTTGGTTTACTCCGTTACTATTTTTCCTTATTTGGTCTTTTCCTGCCCAATTTCTTTCTTTGGTTTATTTACTCTTGTTTCGATAGGTTCCAATAACTTTTTACTTATCAATGAAATCACTTCGTTTTATATTTAAAGTGATGATCGCTTTTTGCTTATTTTCTTAGCTAAAATGTAAATGAATTGGCATTGATCATTTGAATTTTTGTTCCTATTGTTGAAGAAATTGATCGGAAAGAGGCGCGCATCAACGCCATACGATCATCTATATTGGAAACTTTTCCCGAACCAAACCGGCGTTTGTTACAAAGGTTAGTTGTCATCTATAATGTAAAATTTTGTATCTTTTGTTATGTAGTATTCATATTGCAAAAGTACTTGTCTAGAAGACCTTCATGCAAGGTCTATCAATTGGCCAATCATACTTTTCTCTTTGGTTAGTTTAATCTTAATTTATGGCGAGTCTCCTAGGAGCATTTGGTCTGTACTGTGTAGCAATGGAAATTGACAGCATTGCATAAGAATAGAATAGTTGCTTTAATAGACTGGCAGGTATTGAGTTTCTAAAGCCTGAAATGATGTATTTTTCAGTTTGGTACGAGTTTTAAGTTAATCCAGTGCAAGCCATCTCTTTCAGGCGTCAACTCAACATTTCTTTATTGGTCCCCCTTTTCCTTTTCTTACATTTTTTTCATGGCACTCATAGTCACACCTGTAATGTCCATTATTTATTTTTTGTTGAGTATTATTTTGCTCGATTGCCCTTTCTTTAGAAGTTTTCCCTTCTGTAGGCTTAGTTTTTTGTCACTTTTGCATTCTTTTATTTTTTTTCTCAATGAAAGCTTTATATTTCATAATTGAAAAAAACCATTTTTCATTTTTACCTGATTTTATTGAAGATCTCTACATCTTCATCCCTTTAAATAAGAGAAATTAATTGTTACACTTGATAACAGTACTTGTAAATAGTTTTGATCTTATGTTTTGCATTCTAAAATGTAATAACACTCTTGCATGTACTAATAATTTTTTTTATTATATTTTTTTTCCAGCTGGTTTTTCAATTAATAGTTATTTCTTTTTTATAGTTGTAGGATCTCTGTATACTTTGGGTACTTTGTTAGGCTCGCTTGAATAATCTATAGCGTTGAAAATTTGCAACTTCCCATCACTGTTGCATTTTCCAGTATGCCAATCTCATTTTCTCATTCTCGTTCCAGAGTTTTAAAGATGATGCATACCATTTCTTCTCATGCTCACGAAAATCGGATGACTCCATCTGCCGTTGCTGCTTGTATGGCACCATTGCTATTACGGCCTTTATTAGCTGGTGAATGTGAGTTGGAAGATGAGTTTGATGTAAGTGGTGATAACTCTGCCCAGCTACTAGCTGCTGCTAATGCAGCCAATAATGCTCAAGCCATCGTTACCACTCTTTTGGAGGAGTTCGAAAATATTTTTGATGTAAGATACTTTGCATTCTAACCATTTTCTTATTGTTTGACAATGGACTTCATATTAGTTTTTTTTTCTTGAAATAGTTACATGGTAATTTGGTCCCCAACGAGCTTGAAACATGTCATATGAATGTGTTAGTTGATATAATTAAATTTATCAAATTTATCAGTTTAAGCTCTAGGTTGATAGGTGGTTTACATAATTCGACATGGTATCAGAGTACGAGGTCTTGTAGGACATTTCTAAAATTTTTAAGTTCACAAGAGAGGGGGAGAGCTTTTAGGTTGATTGGTAGTTTACATAATTCAACCGAATAATTTCGACCAAATAGGAAGATGCCATTCACTTTTTGTTTGCGTTTTCTTTTTACTTTCAGTTTTCTTTGGGTTGGGCTGCATTGCCTTGTTATATATTCTATCAAATTAAGTTTCTTATGTGACAATTATCTTCAACACAGTCTTTTCAATCTGTAGAGGAAAAACAAACATGGTAGTGGCTAGATAACAATATTGCCGAAGACAATCTAATTACTATATTAATTGCGTTTCACCTTTTTTACTATGATTTTGAATCTCTTTTGTTGTTATGATTTCCAGGATGAGAATCTACACAGATGCTCTATTTCAGCAGATTCTCAAATTGACAATAGTGGAAGTGACGATTCCACTGACGTAGAAAATCTTGATTTGAAAGGAAATGGCTATCACAATGTGGAAAATGGGGTTGATCCAGACACTGATGATGATCCTGAGCGTGTACTCAGTGGAAAGTTGAGTGAAAGTAGTGGCTATGCTGGGAGTGATCTTTATGACTATAAGGTACTCTGCCAGTGTGTGTGAATATGCATGGAGCATGTACTTAGAGATTTTTTTTTTTAATTTTTAAATTTATTTTCTATTTTTAACACTGCATTTTTGTAGCTAATACCTAGAGATGTTCATTTTCCTAGCGGGGTGGGGAATGGGGCTGGGGACGGGAAATAAATTTTTCCCGAAGCCTAAACGGGGCCGAGGACGGGGAATGCATTCCCTGTCCCCGTTTCCCCGATCCCCGCCCTGAATACTCTTTATTTTTTTTTTCTTTTTGAAAAACATATATTTTTCTTTATATTTATACCTTTACTTTGTATATAAAATATATATGTCGGTAAAATTATATATTCAAATAAGTATTTTTCCTTACAAATTTACAATATAATTGAAACTTGATAGATATTCTCTAAACATACTTAATTATTTGAATTTATTACTTAAAAAAATTAAAAAAATGAGAAAAGAAAAAAAAAAAAAGAAAAATTCCCCGCGGGGAACCCGATCTCGTGAAAAAAACGGTGAATTTCATGGGGACGGGGATTAGTTTTGAAAGTAGGGACGGGGACGGGGAAGTCATTCCCCGGCTCCGCCCCGTGGACATCTCTACTAATACCATTGATCTTATGAAGGCTTATAAAAATAGAAGCAAGGGAAATTCAAAATCTTCTTGGTTGGGAGGCAGGGATTTATAGGAAGCTAAGAAGCACGAACACGGACACGGGTACAGGATACGAATACGATACGACACGGCGATATGCCAATTTCATAAAAACTGAGATACAGATACGTTTGAGATATGACAATTTTTTAATTATTTATATGTATATATAATATAATTTACATAAAATTTCCAAAACTCATTTACTGTTTTATAAACCGATTTTTTGCTATTAACTTTAGAGGAGAGAGAATGATTGCAGTTTTTTTTAAAATACTGTCAAATATAGAAACAGAAATAGGAAAAAAAAAAAAAAGAAGAAAACAGAGCATGAATAAATCAAAGAGAGCAAGTTGAAATCAATGGAAGAAAAAAATGTTTGAACTTACTTGGATGAGAGAAACAAAGCAACTTTTTGAGCAAGAGATCAAGCCATGGAAATCGAAATAGCAGTCGCCAATCCAATTGAAGAATCAAGCAAGATTTTTTTTTTATCAATAATTCAAAATAGGCTAGAGTGTGAAATGAGAAACTTGGTTGTTGTTTTAGTTCAAGTTTTTTTTTTTCTAGAAAAGGACACAAAATTTCTCATTAAAGAAAAAGAAATACAAAGGAAAACAAACCCCAGAGGGGAAAAGAAAAGAAAGTACAACAGGGGAAGCTGCTAACCTAGAAGGCAATAAATAAAATAGAACAGAACATAATAATAAAGCCAAAAACAGGCCCAGGAAGACGAAGATTAGAGAAAAGACTCCCAGCAGCAGGTAGCTATGTCTTGAACTGAATATGATTTGAAGGCACTAGTCAGGGAACTTAAAGAAGGCACGCTCGATAAAAATTTGTTCACTTAAGTGAAAATGGGCTCGGCTTTTTCAGAACAAGCCAAGGAGAGTGGATACTTAAAAAAACGTATCACAGACGTCTCCAAAATAAAAAAAAACAGATACTTGAATTGCCGTATCCCGGACATTTTTGTCACGTATCTAGGTGCATCCGTGTCCCAGGCGTTTCTGGTACGGATTCTTAACCCCAAATAGCGTGTATGTGCTTCATAAATAGGAAGCATCATGTGCTAAATTAATAAAAGAAGATTACTGGAAATTTAAAGCATTTACTTTTAATGTTGCAATCAGCCATTGGAAATTGACTGGATTTCTGATCTTCATTTTTTTTCTTCTTTTGCCGTATTTATTTATTTTTAATTCTATTTTAGAAGTTAATGCATTATTTTTGTTTCTCATAAAAAAGACAATGGAAAATAAAATCGAGAGAACTAAACTCATACTTGTAATCTAGAGTCATATATATATATTAGCCTAAAATGAGTTGGAATATGAAACCTCTCTCTTCACCCTCTCACTAAAGAATTCTTTCAATTCTCAACCCTAACAAACTAAAACCCCCTCCCCCTCTCGCACCATTCTCACTAGTGCCAAAGGAGGACCCTTCTCTTCTGACCATCCAAACCGATAGTGTGCCCTCAGACATCTCCATCTTCCACCTACCGCGAAAAAAAATATTCGATCTAGAATGGAGCCAATGTAGTATTTGGAACTCGACACTTTTTTTTTTCTAGTGAAACCAATTCGGTTTTGCGTGTTCCATACTGGAATCGATGTCACTGAGCTCTAGTCGTCTTACTCATCAAATCGGTCATCTTTTTCTCGAACTCTCCTAGCTGGATTGTTGGTTATATTAGTTTTATGATTATCTCACAAATATTATAGGAGATAATATATTATTGTATTATTTTTCTTTTTATATTAAGGGGTGTTTCCTATTTAAGTAACCCCACTTGTATTATTGTTTTCAAGTGAGAAATAAAGAACTATTCCTTCTATTATTTTGCACATGGATTCATGCACAACAATGTTGAATCTCTAATGCACTTCCTCACTAGAAACATGTCGAGTTTACCTTATTTGGCGTGTTGACCTACACTTTCATCGGTGTTTCTTTTTAGAGAAAAGCTCTATGAAGGTGACATGGGAGATAGTTGGCAGTGCTCAACTCCATGGTAGGCGGCTAGGGGTAGTGACCGAGAGTCTAATACGTTTCTTTGCTAATTACGTCATCAATAGTTTGCTCCTCGTATTAGTGTTGGCCGTAAGTCGAATGCTTATGCATACGACAAAAGTCGTGCGAGAATCTATTTGGCTGTCGATTTTTAGTTTGGTTGGTGTTCAATCAGACAATCCTCTTCATCATCAGTGTTGACCAATCACTTGATTGCTGTATGACATGCAGGAAATCGTGTGAGTCAACTTAATTGTTGCACTTTCTCTCTTCTGCTTCTTCTTCTGCGCCCTCTACTCGGCTAAAGAAGGGACTATGTGCTCTTTTCTGAAGCTTATGGGATTTGCCTCTATTCATTGACAATCTGTTTGGCCTTGGGCTACAACTCTTCTCTACACACCTCTTCATCATGCGTTGATTTTAGATGTGTCTCTCTCCTCGTTTCCTTTATGCCAGTTGCAACGGAGTTTCCTTGGTATATGAGTCCATCTTTCTGGATGTGTAGTGGATTCATGAGATAATCCCTTAAATGTACAAATTTTGCTTTTTAGAATTATTGGATATTTAACTGAGTTTTGTAATTTACCTTATTATCTTATTGTTTAAGAGGCTTAGGTCCTGGCTAAAAAACATGGTAACAATTTCATCTAATCAATGAAACGTTTTTCTTTCCTATAAAAATATTTACTTATTTAGTTAAAAACGTTTGGAGGAGAGCAAATTTGAACCTATAACCTCATACTAGCTCGTACCTGATGTGACAGAAGCTTGTTTTTTTGGCTAATCAGGTCATACTAGTGAAGCTCCAAATGGTATTCTTAATATTTGGAAGAAGGGAGTTGAATCTCCTGATGTTCTTTCCCTTCTCTTTTTGTGTTGACTGATTCTAATTGAGCTCCCTTCGTTGATGATTCATTAGCAACTCTATTGTAACTTGTCATGAATAAAGCAAGATCATGAAAATGTTGCACTTGCTCCAGTCAATTACATGTTCCAGTTCTATCCATAACTGCACACTACCATCTCTAGTGCAAGATCTAATAAAATTACTGTACTTATTAATCTTAGTTTGAGTTAACACAGATTTCAAATCGAAGGATT
>JBBMEG010000009.1:5229095-5244036 GCA_037832605.1 Cyclanthera cordifolia | reverse complement strand
TCTAGTGCAAGATCTAATAAAATTACTGTACTTATTAATCTTAGTTTGAGTTAACACAGATTTCAAATCGAAGGATTTTTGTGTTGTTCTTTGTCTGGACTTTTTGTTTCTTTCTCTTCCTCGAATAATAATAATAATACATATATATATTTTTGTAAATTATTCTTGTTGACACATAAAATGATGATTAACATGTATTATTATCTGTACATGAGCAGCCATTTGGTGGTGATGACTCAGATGTTGGATCTCCAAGAGAAAATCATGATTTAGCTGAAAGTTCAAATTCATGTCTTGATCATCATAAGAACTCCGATGCGAAAGTTCAACCGATTGGGGAACAGAGCAAACAAAAGAAAGGAAATGTGAACTCTTTGATTGATATGGAAATTCCAAATATCTCACCTTCTGGCGAGTTGTACCGATCAATGGGAGAGATATTAAGTTCTAGGGATCCTGGAAACGAGTCAAGTTCTGGGAAGCCAGTTGCTAAAGTTTCAAGTTCTAATATTAGCGCAAAGAGAACAACTTTCTGGGGAAGGGGCAATGTAAGTTCTCATTTTTTAAGTTGAAGAACATTAGTGTAGAAGTGAAACAAATCTCTTTATTATTTTTTTTGTCTTAAAAAGTTTACAAGATTATATGCATAAATAGATTGCCGTCATGAAATCCTTTAACCTAAAAACGAATAAAAATACAATACACACACATATATATTATTTTGAAAAGAAACTTATATCACTGACTAATTCATGGAAAATTAAACTAAAAATAGTTCATTATCTAAAAAAAAAAAAAACTAATAATAGTCCACAAAGAATAGTACTGTTTGGCACTCCTCACATCTTAAGGTATCTACCATTTCTAATTTTCTTATTGAGCTCCAAATTATATCATCTACGTGAGTCTTGTCCCAAGTATTTTAACATGCACTGTTATAAGGAGCTGCAATAAGGTTCTTTAGTTTTTTTTTATTATTTGAGAAACCGGAGCTTCACTTTACTTTCCAAGACCTGTACTCATGAGGCAGCATGAAATGTACAACTAAGTTCATATAAGGATTTTGATTCAGAAACTTCCAAGGGACTATACCTCAAGCCTCTACTAATAAGGATTCCCCGTGAGGACACGACAAAACTCTTTGGTTAACCTTTTCAAAATGATTAGGAGGTGAGGGTACATCACTTCCTTAGCTTTTTGGCAGGTTGAGGGTTTTGGCGATTTGGCATAGCTGAGTGAGGTCTTTGGTTAAAATCTCTCTTCAAGTTTCTTGAGATATAAGATGTGGTATCATAGGTCCTTGGAGGAGTAGGAATAGTTGAGTTGTTATCTAGATACTCGGTGTAATAAATTTAACAAAACAAACGAATAGGAACTGATTTTTGGTTGATATAATTAAATTTACCCCAACCCATCAGTTTTAGCTTTTTGGATATTTGGTAGTTTAACATAATTCAACATGGTATCAGAGCAAGAGGTCCTTAGTTCGAGTCCTGACTAAGTCGTTTTCTTTCTAATTAAAATTGAATTTTACTTGTAGGGCATTTCTCAAGGGCATTTCTCAATTTTTTAAGCCCACAAGTGAGAGGAGTGTTGGTTGATATAGTTAAATTTACCCCAATCTATTAGCTTAAACTTTTGGGTTGATCGGTAGCTTAACATAATTCAACCGTATATATTACTATATTCTTTCATTTTTCTAGATGAAAGCTTTGTTTCTCATAAAGAAAAAGGAGAAAAAGAAAGCTAACCAAATAGCATTTAGTTAGGACACAATTATTTGTTGTGTATGTGTGTTTTCTTTTTCTTTTCTTGTCTATCAATGATTATTACTGACATGTTATAATAATACATGCACTCTTGTTCTGTAGTCGGGAGTTTATATGTTTGCTTGGTTTATTAAATTAAAACCTGATCATCTTGATTTAATTTGGTTCAGGCCAGAAAGACACCCTCAATCGAGTCAGTGGATTCTTCTGGAGAAGAAGAGTAAGACGTTCATTGGCTTTTTGGTTAATATATGAAATATATCTTTCATTGGATATGGGCTATAAGCTCATTATATAACTCTATGATGAGCTAATTAGCAGTTTTTCCTTCTCAAATATCAATAAAATGTTCATGTTCCTAGTCAAAAGGGGGAAAATCTCCATCGTATGTTTTAAATTTTCTTCTTAATTGAAGATGACAAATAAAATTCTGTTATTTTGTTATAGAAGTGAGGATGGGCATGGAAAATTTGCTCAGGAGTTGGGACTTGTTTTACAATTTTCACCTTTTGGACATTGGTTAAACTGAATTGAATAAATCATTTGAGAACCAAATTTTACGCTCAGAATTGAAATTGAAATAGAATTGCATGTTTTGAAATTGAATAGCAACGATGCTTATTTTCTTGTTAGCTGTCTTATATGACCCTTCGTTGTGGAAAAGGGATGCCTTGTCCTTTTGCTCCTTATTGTTTTGTTGTTTGGCTTCTTTCTTAAATGAGATATCTTGATCTATTCCTTGTAAAAAAAACTCTTTTTGGTTTTATACCTGTTCCTTTTAGGGTAGTTCTTGAGTTGTACATTGGCCACTTTTTGGTGCTTGTTAAGATGACATAAGAAATATATAAATCTTTGAAGGAAGATTATTGGACAATTGAAGTTATTGAAACAGGGTTTCTCTCTATACTTTTTGGTTGGTTCCATGGGTCTTTTTCCCCTTTCCACCTCTCTTTGAAGTATGGACTGAACCTTTTCCTAAAGACTAATTTCAGCTATTTTGTAGACTTGCTATTCAGAGGCTTGAGATGACTAAAAATGACTTGCAACAGAGGATTGCCAAGGAGGTGGTACCACCTTTCCAGCCTTGTTATCTGAAGAACGAGTATTTGATTATAGTATTTACCAAATATTCATAACGTGTAGGCTAGAGGAAATGCAATTTTACAAGCCAGCTTGGAAAGAAGAAAACAAGCTTTGCATGAGCGGCGGTTGGCACTTGAACAAGATGTACGTTTCTGAATGGTGAAAATTGAACTTTATTTATCTAATAAATATTTGGCACAGTTAAGTGGAAAATTTTAATACCATAACACTATGGTCTTTCAAATTTCGTAAAAAAATATTTATTAGTGTCTGAAATTTGGTTTGAGGTTTGGTGTTGCCTTGGAAGTTAATAATGTGGATATGGTATAATTGTCTTCATTTTTCCCTTGTTTTCATGTTCTTTTATTTTTATAAGGAAGAAGACTGTACATATGCATATTTGTTTTCTTAATTTTTTTGGGCCTACGAATGACCATGTAGGTTTCGAGATTGCAAGAGCAATTGCAAGCAGAAAGAGATCTTAGAGCTGCTTTGGAAGTTGGGCTAAGCATGTCTTCTGGACAATTTAATAATTCTCGTGGCATGGATTCAAAGGTTTGTCTGCATGTTTTGGCATTTACTTTATTTTTTTCACGTCATATACATGAGGCATGCTTATGCTAATGTGAAGACAAGGGCTGAACTTGAGGAGATTGCTCTTGCTGAAGCTGATGTGGCTCGGTTAAAGCAGAAAGTTGCTGAACTCCACCACCAGTTGAATCAGCAACGGCAGCACAACTATGGTTCTCTATCTGATGCATGTGACCGATATCAGCATGTTCAGAATCATGGTTCTCAACTGTGAGTGCTTCGTATTACGTTACCTTGCTGGTTCTTTAGTTTAAGGGCCAAGAGGTTATAGATCATGGTCAAACACTTCTTCATGGTGGCTTGTGGCATCTAGTGGTTATTGAAACTGAAAGTATCTTATTTTCTAATTGTCTCTCTATTGAAAATTCTAGATGGAAAAGTTTATTTGGGAATCATAGAACTGGAAAATAAATTGGCTTTGAAAGATCTTGGTAGCAATAATACCTCGAGACCATATGGCTTCACCGCATAGTTTTAAAAAAAGTTTTGGAACATTATCAAATCTGATGCGAAGATGAGGTTTCGGGATTTTTTTCAGTTGGATATTATTAATGCTAGTCTTAATGAGAATGTTTCTCTTTCTAAAAATCTTTCTAAAAAATGCTGGTCTTAACGAGACATTCATAGCTCTTATTATCCCAAAAACTGGTGCTAAGAAGGTCACTTATTATAGGCCTATCAGCCTCATGACATGTCTGTACAAAACTCAAGGCGTCTATCTTAAAGGTTGAAAGAATCCTCCCCGACATTATCACAAAGAACCAATTGGCCTTTGTTGCTCAGAGACAGATTCTTGATGCTTCCCTTATGGAAAACAAGCTAATTAAGGGATGGAAACGTTGTAATTAATGGGTGGTTATTAAGCTTGATGTGGAAAAAGCTTTCAATATGGTTGATTGGAATTTTCTAGATGACAAATTAACTGCTATGGGATTTGGGGCAGCATATCCTCTGCAAACTTCTCCATCCTTTTCACCATTGTGGTGGATTGCTTCAGACATATGCTTGATCTGGTAGAAAGTTATTATAGAATTATTAGCTTCCATGTGGGAGTTCCAAAAGCTCGGAGTATAACTCATTTACAATCTCCAGACAATACTATCCTTTTCTCATCTGCAGAGGACCATCACTTCTCCAATTACTGCAGGTGATTAAGGATTTTGAGGTTACTTCTGGGGTTAAAATCAATTGTGATAAATAAGAATTTCTTTTCCTTGGATTGGATCCCCTCACTTCAACAGCACTGGCTAATAAATTTGGTTTCAAACTGGGATCCAGGTCGTCTACCAATTTGAGGTTACCCCTGAATGGCAATCCCTACCTATCTAGTTTTTGGTCACCTGTTATAGAGAAGATTCATTCTTTTCTATGGAATTTATAGTTGGAGAGAAACTACAGAATTTCAAGATATATCTATTACTTTCGGAAAACTTCTGGACTCTACTTTGTGTCTTTGATAAGAGCCAAACATGCACAAGAATAATCCAAGAAGATTTCGAGTACTTCTCAACTCTCTTCAAGCTCATGGCTTCTTTTACTAATTCAATTCCATAATTCCCACAACTTACAACAAAGTGTTTATACACTGAGATAAACCACAAAAATAAACAGAAACAATTTACAACCCTAAGCCATGTTCAGCTACTCCCATGCTTAGTGTGACAGTCATGTTTGTCCAGTGCGTGTTGCACATGGCCGCTTGCCCGTTCAATCCCGTTTCATTAGGCTTTTATGTTATTTTGTCATTATTGCATGTTAGGATAGTTTCCTTCATTTTATTCTAAGTGTTGACTCCTCGCCATTTTCATATGCAAGGGTGTGACATCAATTATGTTCCAAAATGTACTATAGTGGGTATGACTTCTTGAAACTTCCTACCAAGTTATTATATGATAAATGCAATCGTTGATATGTCTCTTATTATATCTTATAACTTTCAAAGACAAAAGCATTTTAAAAACTCTATTTCTCCCTTTTTCGAAAACCTTTTCACGACGCTCGTGATAGGGGTTGCACCTATTGTGCCACTCGCTCTGCCATTTTGGTTCGGTTGACTTGCTCGCCGGGTTAGAACAAGTGCCCACAGTCGCCATTTCGCAGCCTCTAAAGTGCTGTGCGACTGTGACAAGTGGTATCAGAGCCTAATTTGGCTCCTTTGTAGTGACAATGAGTTCACCTATGGTAGATCAGTGGGACAAGTTCCATGTCGATCAGCTGTTCGACTTGGAAGAACAGATGAGCGATCTAGCTGGAATGCCAGAGTATGTCCAGTCCTTGGATTCTCGCCTGAATGAGATTGCTACCAAGGCTGACACAGTTGATGCGGTAGCTGGCCATCTAGACGGGATGCCCGTCCAAGAGTTGATGGTGAGGGTAGAGACCCTTAAAGATAAAGCCACACGGTCTAGTGGCAATGAGCGTGGAGAAAGCTCGTTGGGCTCTGTTGCCCGCGTAGAGGAGCGCGTCAAAACTATTGACAACGCGAAATAAGCAATGGCTCGGATGGTGTCTGAGCTGTCCGAGGAAATGAGAGCTGTCATTGGCGTTGTCTGGATAGAAATAGCTGATTTGAATGCTCGAGTTAATCTCACCATGAGGGTAGTAAGAAATCAAGCCTCAACTGGAGGCGTCATTCAAACCAATAAGGTCAAGGGGCCTAAATCGAAGCCCTTTTGTGGGGTTCGACACGCAAAAGCTTTGAAAAACTTCATATTTGATATGGAACAATATTAAAAGCCACAAAACAGTGTCTGAAGACATGATAGTCACATTAGCGACAATGCATTTGGCCGATGATGTCAAATTGTGGTGGAGATCGCGCTATATGGACATCCAAGAAGGAAGATGTACCATTGATAGCTGGGAGTTGTTGAGACAAGAATTGCGTTCACAATTCTTCCCCGAAAATGTTGAAGTTCTTGCAAGACGCAAGTTGCGAATGTTGAAGCACACTGGAACAATCAGAGAATATGTCAAACAATTTTGCGGGGTTGATGCTTACAGAGAAAGACAAGGTCTTTACTTTTGTCGAAGGATTGAAGCCGTTAGCAAAGGCCAAACTCTACGAGCAGAAAGTATAAAGCTTGACCGAAGCATATGGCGCCACAGAGAGACTATTTGATTGGGTCGATGAACCAAAAGAGGAGAACCTCAAGAGCGAAGAGAGAGTAGAACCTCTTCGTACCAAGACAGTAGATATTTTCAACCAACCTCTCCTAGGATTTGGGGAGGAGTCCGATCGAGTGGTCAAAGTGGGAACGCAAACGTTCCCCATCTAAAAGTTAAAACTCGTGGCAAATGCCACATCACCTTACAAAGCAAAGCCACAGATCATGCTTCTTATTTGATGGACCTCATCCAGTGCACGAGTGTCCTAGTCGAGAGATCGTTAAGAATTTTAAGATTGCTCTCGAGACAAACAAGAGATTTGAAGCTGAGTTGGCCAAAGCTGCAGTAGCGGAGGTCGAGCAAGAGGAAACTGAGGTGATCCCTCGTGTAGGGACCATAAGGTATTTGTCCGCCCTTCGATATAATAAGGGCCTAGCCGAGAGTCGAGACAAAGTGTCTCGCAAGAATGTCCATGCTTGGTAAAAAAGGAGACGACATGAGTATGGCCCCACGAGAGAGTGGAAGGATAAACAAAGTGGAATACCAAGTCATCAAGGTGATGCAACAAGGTACGAAAGCAGCTGGTCAGTCCAAAGAGACATTCCAGTCAACCCAAAGCCGACAGTGCGATTTCTATGGCGTCGAAGACAGTAGTACAACGACAAGTTCCAAGATAAGAAGGCAAGAGCCTCTAGACAAGTCATGAAGCATCATGTTCGTCAGTCCCTTTGAAGAATTCATTTGGGGTGTTGCTAAAGAAACAGATGTAATGGACACAAGTCAACTCGTACGAGAGTTCTTCGACAAGTGGAAGAAAACTGTAGGCACTGAGGTCCCCTAGGACTGCAAAACAAGTTGCTCGTACGATTGCTGACTTCGAGCAGAGTTGGTTGACAGAATCGTCAACCGTTTAAGTGGGGGAGAATGTGAGGGTCATGCTTGTCCAGTGCATGTTGCACATGGTCGCATGTCCGTTCAACACCATTTCATCTTGCTTTTATGTTATTTTTTCATTATTGCATGTTAGGATAGTTTCCTTCATTTGTAAAACAGTTTAAGAGAAAATAGGTCGTGTTTTTTCTCATTGATCAATGACGTATATATACACAATTTACAAGCCTAACGGGCCATTTATAATGGGCCTTATTAATCTAATTACAAACCTATAATTTATTCTAACAATTTCATTCTAAGTGTTGACTCCTGCCATTTTCATATGTAAGGGTGTCATGTCAATTATGTGCCAAAATGTACTACAGGGGGGTATGACTTCTTGAAGCTTCCTTCCTACCAAGTTATTATATGATAAATGAAATTGTTGATATGTCCCTTATTGTATCTTGTCATATAACTTTCAAAGATAAAAGCATTTTTAAAACTCTCTTTCTCCCTTTTTCGAAAACCTTTCTTTCACGACGCCCGTGATAGAGGTTGCACCTGTTGTGCCACCCGCTCTGTCATTTTGGTTCGGCAGGCTTGCTCGCCGGGTTAGACTAAGTCCGCACAGTCGTCATTCTGCAGCCTTTGAAGTGGGATCGTGACACCTAGCACCCCTATCGTACACTTGATTGATCGGGGGGCCTATCAATCTTGCTCTCTTTTGGATTCACCGTCTAATCCCTTTTTGTAATTTTCTCTCTCTTTGCTTATTGCTCAGTGGAGCAGTTTTTTGTAACTTGTTTCGATAGGTTCTTACCTATTTCATATATTAATGAAATTGTGTTTCCTATCGGAAAAGAAATCTTGGAAGTTATTGCTCGACCTTTGCATCTTTTTTTCATTCTCAAAGTTTCGATCAACTTTGGATCTGTTACTTGGTTCACCTGCTGATAAATATTACAATTCTCATGCAGTTTATTGTTAGTAGCCTCCCTTTTTCCCTCCTATTTTATGTAAAAAAGGGTCTGGCAGCCTACCCTTGTAGAATGCAGGGCTATACACATGATTCAATCCTTAAGACTTGTTATTCTCAAATTTGGATTTATTTCCTCGCTCATGATAATTAGTTTATCCAACCATCATATGTTGGTCTAGTGATCGAGTAGGTCTTGATAGACAAATATTGTAGGAGTACTATCAAACCATTTGTCCGTGAGAATAGTAGAGGTCCGCGTAAATTGACCCAGTGATTCACTAACATTAAAAAAAAAAAAAGATTTTATGCTGACAAATGTACTTTTGTATTTATGTTATAGCATTTCACTTACGTGGTAGTGTCTGGCTGGGTAGATTACTTTAATATGATATTGATTGTGTTCCTCAATAATTAAAAAAAAAAAAAGGGTTTTATGCTGACAAATGTACTTTTGTATTTATGTTATTAGCATTTCACTTACGTGGTAGTGTCTGGCTGGGTAGATTACTTTAATATGATATTGATTGTATTCCTCAATAATTAAAAAAAAAAAGAGGGTTTTATGCTGACAAATGTACTTTTGTATTTATGTTATAGCATTTCACTTACGTGGTAGTGTCTGGCTGGGTAGATTACTTTAATATGATATTGATTGTGTTTCTCAATACTTTAAATTTCCACAGGAGATTTCTTCAGCAAGATTTTGATTCGACCCTCGCTTTTGTTAATCATGAAAGAAAACAAAGGAGTGAGGTATCTTTTCTGCCATTGTCCTTCATCTATGGTTCCTAATTCTTATAATGATTAGTTATCTGATATCCACTTCTTATGTTGGCACCCAATTTTTCTTAGTCTTGAGATCACTGCCTAGATGGCATTAAATACCTAGCTTGATTGCCTTTCTCGTTAGTTCTGTACGTAATTCTTTGCAATGTCAATGATAGATGGTCACCTACACATAATTTAATATCTTTTAACTTTTTAGCTACCCAAACGGTTGTCCATAAAGAAATATAAAAGAAATTCAGCGAGGCATTATTTAATATAGGTTACCATGGCATAAAGTCATTTGGATTTACAGTTTATTCTTTACATCACATTGGTTGACTACTTATGGTGGCTGGTTGTCTAGTTTATCATTAGGCAGATACTTGATAGTTAGAATATCATTACCATATTTCTGGATACTTCTAGAAGATTAGGATTATCGAACCCATCCGTAATTTAACAACTCAATTGCCATATTATTTGCCTTCCCTGTTTCATAAGTTAAACTGAAACCCGTTTCAATTATTGATACAGGAGGGTACGATGGGAGGCGATTGGAGAAATATCAAAGGACAAGTATTAGGATCTGCAAATAGTAATAAGCAAACACCACGAAAGCTATTTATGGATTCGTTAAGCCCAAGCGACTCTAAAAGTACCGAGGTTTCAACTAGCATGTCTGTGGATGAACTCGCTGTTGATTCTGCTTCTTTGCCTTCTGCTTCGAAACCCGGAGAGGTGAACAAATCCGCCCTCTTGCCCTCTCGTCTCAAACTACTAGTCCATTGCTTAAAAGTTGAGGTCTAGAACATCTTTTACTTTGAAATTTAAATTTTGCTTCCAGGTTTCAGATTACTCAAGGCACTCGACCGTGCCTTCCTCAACATTGGTAGAATTGACAACTCGGCTCGATTTCTTTAAGGAGAGACGTTCTCAGTTGATGGAACAGCTCCATAATCTTGATTTGAATTATGGTGCATCATCCTCACAAGACTTTATCTATAAACAACCGCCATCTCCGCCATGGAAATAAGAACGCCGAGCAGGCATGTCCCTATCCATAATTAGTTCCAATCATCCATTTGTTGTATATCCTCCTCCTATACCTATAATGTATGCAGGTTTATTGTGTGTGCCTTTCTAGTATTTATGTTTGGTCTTTCATGTGGGTGTTATCTTTAATTTCCTTTCTCTTTCTTTTTCCTTCTCCAATGAGGACTTCGGTGGGTTTTGTATTTTCTAGTTCAATTATTTTGCTTTGATTTTTTTATCGAGGATTAGACTAAGTGAAGGTGGTTCATGTTGTAACAATAGTAGTTTAAAGGCTTGGCATTGAACATATATAATACAATGTTAGTTTCAGATATTGGAAATTTTGTTTCTTCTTGATTGCTTAGCAAAATCTTCCATTTTAAATATATTGATGAGACTGTTCTTATTTTTATGACAAGAGGATTAGAAATGGCTTCTACTTTATTTTATGTCTCTTTTTAGATTACAGACCATATAGACTGGTTAAAGCGTATAGTAAATTACTAGTTTTAAGTTTCATTGAAGGTACAAAATAAAATTTGAATATGTTGAAATACTCACATACTCACCTTGTGGCCATTTGTCCCACATTAGAAAGGTGAGAATTGTTCAATACATATATAAGATAACGTGGGCTACTTCTCTCATTGCCAATTGGTTTTGAGATGGATGCCCATGCTATCAAGTTTCTAATATGATATCAGAGCTCTAAGTTATTAGTCCTCCGAAATTTCGAGAACCCCACCCAAGTAGACAAAATACTTAAGCGGGCACTTAATGTTCAAAGAGTTAGATCCAACTCAAGCGAGTGAGCCAAAGCGGGGATTTCGGGCTACAAATTCGAATCTAGTCCAAGATGGTTTTTCCATGAGGATTCAAACTTAAACTAGGTCTTACTCTTCTAGCATTTTTGAGAAAGTTATTGGAAAATGTTGGGATGCATCCAGGTATATGCATGAATTGACCAAATCTTTTAAACTGGGGACTGCCATTTATGCAATACACTTTTCAAATATTGTTTGAAGTATCTATTTGAGGAATCTTGAAATATTAAGTGCTTCTAGAAAAGACCAATTGTACATTTGCCTCAGACATGAGGTTTTTAATGATTATTTCTAAAAAATCGTAACTAAATCATGATGAATAATGATCCTTTTGAAGATGATACAATATTTTTACACACACCTAAATGAGCAGAAATTAAGAACTATCTTTCAAAAGATGCATATATGCAGTTCGTTTTAAAAATCTTAAAATGGTTTAAGCAATTTTTAACTGTATAAATGTATGGCAAGATTTGTGAGCGTCTACTTGTTCGATTATTGAAAGATAGTATAGAACAAACATAACATGATTTCAATATCATATTATATTAAAGTATGACGCAAGAGAAAGAATCATTTTTAAACTAATTAATTTGTAAGTCACACTTTACATTACAAATATGTCAATTAAGAAAAAAACACTTAATATATGTTTGGACAAAAAAAATGAGAATGATTATGGGAAGAATGAGACTTAGGAAGAGAATGAAAAAAAGAATGATTATAGAAATAATGATTTATTGTGTTTGTGGTTAAGAGAATGATTATGGAAAGAATGATTAATTATGTTTGGGATGAAGATAAAGATAATGAAAAATAATAAAGGATATGTGAGTGAAAAATAGTTATTAGAAGAATAAAAAGTTGGTAAGAGAAGAATGTAAAGTAGTTATGAAGAGAATAAAAAAGTGATTTTGGGAAAACGTGATTATGAGAGAATAATTCTCGGTGTCCCACAAATCGGGAACCATTCCCCTTCCCATTCTCTCATTTATTAATGGTGACCTAAACATAATAGTAAATGTGAAGGTGGGCTTTAGAAAAATAAAGTTTTTGTTGGAGATTGTTGAAGATACTCATCTTGTGGTCATTTATCCCACATCGAAAAGGTGAGGATAATATGGGCTACTCCTCTTTTTGCCAATTGGTTTTGAGATGTATACCCCCACTATCTAGTTTCTAATATGGTACTAGAGCTCCAGTTGGAGATTATTGAACATACTCACCTTCCATCTTGGACTAGATCCGAATTTGTTCGCTTGGGTCGGATCCATAACCCACATTATGCTCTAATTAATATTAGAAACTAGATAGAATTGAGTATTTAGAAGTAATGATCACGGACAAAACCTCGTTTGAATGTAGTTTTTGAAAGTATTTAAAATTAGTATTTAGAATGAGTATTTCTTTTGAATATTTAAAAGTAATGATTGCAATCAAAACCTCGTTTTGATGTAGTTTTTTTAAGAGTATTTGGTAAATACTAGTTTGAAATACTAGTCCAAATACTCATACCAAACATCCCCTAAGTTTAAACCGTTGTCTTTCAAATTCAATCCTTTTTTTATTTTTTTAAATTTGGTTGTAACCTATTTTTTACTATTTTGTCAAATAATTTTAGATTCTTGTATTTCCATTCACCTTTAATTAAAATTAATTAACCAATTTCTTTTCTCTCAAATGTAATTTTTTTTTTTTGAAATTTTTGATGTATAACAAAAAAAAAACACTAAAAAAAATCTCATTTAGAGCAAAATTTTGAAAATATTTTGTATATAACAAAAAAAATTGATAATTTATGTAAAATGACCAAATTGTCCTTACCTTAATCAATTCAACTGATATTTTCAATCATTTTATAGTTTTCATTCAGTAATTTAACTTTACCTAGTAGCCTTTATTGAGTAATAAGCCTTCAATGAGTAGTTCAACTAGACTTCAATCGATTCAATCATCTAACAGTTTTCCATCAATTTGTTAAAAAGATAGATAAAATTGAAACTTTTGAAAAACAAATGAAAATCGGTTAACTATAAATTATTTTTTAAAAAAATATTATAATTAAAATAATTGCTGCGTGGAATAATTCCCAATTCGACTAATTAACACACTCCCAAAAATTGCTCCAAAATTGCTCCTTTTTTCACTCCAAAAGTGTCATCAATTTGATATAATTAGTTGGAAATGTTATGAGTTATTCAAATAAACAAACAAACCTTATCTTCTTATCTTGTATGCACATGTTTTTCTTGGCTTTATGACGTGGATAATCTCTATTTATATCTCATCTAAATAAAATTTATAAAATAAAATACCAATGAAAAGTTATTAAGAGTGTTTAGAGATTTTTATTTTTATAATAGCTCGTTTGTTTGATAATTTTAGTTGAGTGTTTATAATCAAATACTGGTTAGTTTCATGATTTTAGAAAAATGTTTGTATATAATTGCTTGATTGTGTGGTGATTTTGTTGTGGGTTTCGAAATAATTGATTGTTTGTATGGTGATTTTGGTAGAGTAATTGTAATAAAAAATTTGAAACACTTATTTTATGAATTTATTGAACATTTATTTGGAACATGAAATTATATTTTGGTTTATGGGACACTTATTTGGATCACTTAAGTACCCTATTTTTTTGGCTTCACAAACAAGCATTTAATAAAACATAACTTTCACGTTTAAATAAAACCCACAAACAAATACCTAAACGGTTTATTGTTTTCAATTAAGGCTTCCAAGGCTCCGTTGTCCACCGCCTGGGAAAAATCATGACTATAATCATGCATCGTCATTCGGTTATTTACGTTGTCGATTATCGTATTCGGTCAACATCTTTGGGATGGGTAAGAATCTCGATGAGAATGTACGCCATCAGACGCTAGAAAACACTTAAATCACTTCAAAAACTTCAATAGATTGCAGCAATGTTTGCAAAAAGTTTGTTTGAGATTTGTTTAGAAGCTAGAAAATAAATTATCAATCGTGTCAATTTTCGCAAAATATTTGACCACAAAACTCTGCTGAAGTCGGAGTACACAGAAGAAAAAGGAAAAAAAAAAAAAAAAAAAAATCTAAAGATGTAAACTTTTTATTTGATTTTTTTAACCAAAAAATTTTAATTTGAAATTGGGATATTTTCTTAATTTAAAAATAAAATGACAAATGAAGATTTATTATAACATTCGAAAGATTTTTATTATCCAAAATTTGTATTCCAGATTGAAGCAACTCTCGTCTGAAATGAAAAAAAAAAAAAAAAAATTAAAATCTAGATTTTGTAAATATCTAAATTGAAAAATCAAATCTCAGAATCTACCTGTAAATACTTTATATTCAGGAACCTATTAATTAGACCATCAAACTTGCATTTCAAAAGAGACGGTAAAGAGAAGGAGAAGGAGAAGGAAAAAAACAAAAACAAAACATATGTTAGTTGATTAAAAATGTCAAAAAATAAGTACATAATAATAAAAAAATAAATTCATACCATAACTTTACCCTATATAAACATGCGAAAATCTCTCAAATTTTACTTAAAAAGTTTAATTGCAATACTTATCCAATTTTATGATAGTTAATTGATTAAATTAAAAGTTTAGAGACTAAATTGTTACAAACATCGTAGTTTAGGAGTGATTTGTGCAAATTTCTCAAAAACAAATTATAACTTTCATTTATATATATAGATTAAAAAAATGATATTATTAACAATTTCACAGAAAATTTTAAGTTTAACTACACTTGAAATTGTGTGTAACTTAAATAATAATAAATTTTATTTAAAAATTGAAATTTTACATAATCACACTTGTATTTTAATTTTTTAGATTGTAAATGTGAATATTTATGTTTGACTCCGTTTTATTTTTATCTTTCTTAATTTACTACATGAAAATGGTTATAACATG
>JBBMEG010000009.1:5214405-5228633 GCA_037832605.1 Cyclanthera cordifolia | reverse complement strand
ATTTGATGGATTTTTGGAATTTATGTGGGAATACTAGGTAGATGTTGAGGAGGTGCCATATTTAGGTTAATTAAGTTAATGAGGTTGTGTGCCTTGTGGGTTTCTCTTTCCATGTAATTCAAATCTCTTAGGGTGAAGGACATAGAACTTGTTTTCTAACCCTTAGCAGTGGAAGAAATCAACATGTCATATATATGAGGTAGAAATTGTAAATTGGTGGGTAGTTCCAACAACGTTACTAAGTATGATTGGAGGTGACAGAAGTCTGATTAAATAATTATAATCTTATTTTAATTGCTAGCCTTTTGATCTTAACATTGTTTTTAAAGCAGAAACCAAACTATTTATTTTGCTACATTTTAATTTTATTCCATCTGTCATGCAATTTTATACCAGATCTTCTTAGCTAGCTTTAACTTCATCTTGTCGTGATGTGTTCTTTTGGATATTTCTACTTGATCCCTAATAAATCATTGATGGATAGTTGTCTTTGAAAATGGTGCATTTTTAATTATTTATGATCGCCTGCAATAGCTTTAATGGATGATAGCATTAATTTTTTAAGATCTTACCTTAGTTTTAAGTATATCTTATTTGATATGTCTACGAAGCTTGTAGCATGTAGGGAGTAGCTTTTGAAAAAGTTTTTTTTAAAAAGAAAATAAAAATCAATTTTTAAGAAAATTTGGAATAAATAATTTAAATTATATTTTGTATAGTTTGTTGAGTGATGTTAGATGGTAAAAATTGTTTTATTTTAAACTCCATATACAAAAATCATTTAGAACATATACAAAAATCATTTAGAACATGGATTATATTAATAATTAATTTTGAAGAAACACTCAAGAGAGGTTTTCCAGAAGTGGCTTTACAGTGATCAATTGTAAGCCATCAGAATTTGTAGTAAAAAAATATAATAGTTATTAGAGTCAATTTTGAATGCACTTAAATATATATATATATATATATATATATATATATATTTGCAAGTTATAAAACAATGTGTTTAGAAGTGCTTAAATTTATTAAAGGATTTTTTGAAAGGAGTGCTTAAACTAGAAGTTATTCTATGTTTTTTCATTTGAAACTGTAGAATCTTTCAAGGGCGGGGGTATTTGGTCCTTAATTAGATTCTATATTTCCCTCCATTCCTCGTTGGCTAAGTTGTTTAATAGTTATTCTTTAGGTCAAATTTTGTTGGATTGGAAGAGATTTTGTAAGGATCGTTAGTCCTTATATCTCTTGTGAGCTTATCCCTTGTTTCTTTCATTTCTTATCCCTATATAAGTTTGGATGCTCATTAAAAAAAGAAAAAAAAACTAGAAGATATTCTGAACACATCCTTGGTGATGCCTTTATGCCTTCACTACTTTTTTTCCCTATGCATTTTCTGTTGTTTATTATGTTGACAGTTCATGATTTTCTTGCAGGTATATGTGGTATGAATAATTGGAACATAATTGATGGAAGATAAGTATACAGATGGCTAAAATGTCTGCTTCTGCGTCTACATCATGGGAGCGTGCTCAACGGCTTTATGAAAAGGTAGTTTTTTTTCTCTCTTGTTTATTCACAAGACCAATTTTTTTCTAAGACTAAAATTTTGTTAGCACATAATGTGCTCATGATTTAGACATGATTCTAGGTAAAACAAATTTTTGGTAGTGTGAAGATCAGAACGAAATTAGTTTTGTGCATGTAATATAGCTTGGATGCTATGGAATTTTCTATGAAATGTGTTATGCGTGTTTTTAAATTAATTTTGTCAGTAATTTTGGTGTTTATTTCTGTACAGAATGTTGAGTTGGAGAACCGGCGTAGAAAGTCGGCTCAGGCTCGAATTCCTTCAGATCCCAATGCATGGCAACAAATACGTGAAAATTATGAATCAATAATCCTTGATGATTATGCCTTTTCTGAACAACACAATATTGAATATGCTCTATGGCAATTGCATTACAAGCGAATTGAGGAGTTGAGAGCACATTTCAGTGCTGCTTTAGCTCCTGCTGGTTCTAACAATTCTCAAGGCGTACCTTCAAGGCCTGATAGAGTTTCAAAAATAAGATTGCAGTTCAAAACATTTCTTTCAGAAGCTACTGGATTTTACCATGATTTAATATTGAAAATAAGAGCAAAATATGGGCTTCCTTTGGGTATTTTCACAGAGGAAGCAGACAACTGTATGGCTACGGTTAAAGATGGAAAGAAGTGTGCTGACATGAAGAAAGGTCTCATTTCTTGTCATCGTTGTTTGATATACTTGGGTGATCTTGCACGCTACAAAGGTTTATATGGGGAAGGTGACTCAAAAAATCGGGAATATACTGCTGCTTCAAGTTACTACCTGCAAGCAGCATCACTTTGGCCATCGAGTGGAAATCCTCATCATCAGGTCCTTAATGAATATAGTTTGAATGTTTATCCTTTATTTTTGTTTTTGGATATGTAAAAGTTCAAAAGATTGGTGAAGTTTAGAGAAATGCCAAAAGGCTATTATTACAGACCACTACAATTTGCTAGGAGGGTGGAATAAGAGTAAAGCAGACAAAAGAGGGGATCATTGTATCCAAGATACAACTATAACCACAATAGATTCAAAAAATAGATAAAAGAAGGAAATTTTATCTTGGAATATCCATCTATTCATTTCTTCCAATTGCTCCGAAAAAGCCACGAACAGAGCTTTCCCAAAGGAATTTTTTCCTTTTCTTGAAAGGATTTCTGTTATTTTGATTTCTCTATAACTGTTTCAATTTGGTTTCTAATTTATATGTTCTCATCTTGGTTTCACTTATGATTTAAGCGTTCCATCTTTCAGCTTGCTATATTAGCTTCATACTCAGGAGATGAGTTGGCTGCTGTTTATCGGTATTTCCGGAGTCTGTCAGTTGATTCTCCATTTTCTACCGCAAGAGATAATTTGATTGTTGCATTTGAGAAGGTATTTGCCATTTGTACGCTAATTTACTGCAGTCTATCTTAGTTATTTTTATTTTTCTTGCTCATGATGTGGATATTTTTTAAAATGCTACTAGATATTGTTTTACTATGTAAAACTCAATGTTGACTGTTCAAGTATATGGCTCTGTTTGATCAGCAATTTGTTTGTTTTTTGTTTTTATAATTAAGCTTATAAAGTCTACTGAGTTTCTTTGTTTTGATCTACGACTCCAAATATTCGGAGAGTTGCTTAGTGTATTTGGTTATAAATAAAGAGGGTGAGAAAGATAGAAGGTAAGCGTTGATCGACTAATAGTTTAGCACTTGAGTGGTCCCAAGGAATGGAGAGTTTAAGGATCTCAAATTACTTGGTTTATCTTGTAGTGTTGACTGCATCATTACATTTACATTCACATTTACATTGCAATATATTTTGGTTCATATCAATTAGTATTTACTCTCAATTGATAATTAATTCTTACCTTCTCCCCTTCTTACCCTCTCTATATATAACCAAATACCTTAGCCAACTAAATTACCTAACTAATATACCTCTTAATAGCAAATCGCAACCCTATCATTACTTCACTCAAGTCTTGAGTGTTGAAGGGCTATTTCATTTCCAAGCTTGATTTTATTTTGACTATTCCATGTAGCTGTTTGTCAACCAAGTTTTCTTATTACTGTTTCTAGAGTCAGACATTTAATTCAATATTGATACTGAACTATCAGATCCGCCCTTGGCTGCTTTTGTTTTTTTTTGGCAGAACCGTCAGAGCTATTCTCAGCTGTGCGGGACTGGTAAAACATCTGTGGTGAAGGAATCACCTATTCGATATAGTGGAAAAGGACGGAAGGGAGAAGTAAAGTTTGCAACTAAAGATTCAAGCACTGAACGTCCAAAGGATAGTGCATTATCTCCACAGGACCCGTTTAAATCTTTTTGCATTAGACTTGTTCGTTTAAATGGAATTCTTTTCACACGCACAAGGTAACTAATTACCCTGGCTATTTACTTATTTTTCTTAATGGAGTTCCAACCAACATGTCTCTGAATCTGTTTCTTTTTCTCCTTCAGCCTAGAGACATTTACAGAAGTTCTCTCACTGGTTAATAGTAGTTTCTCCGAACTTTTGTCTTCTGGACCTGAAGATGCACTACTTTTTGGAACGGATACTGCAGAGAACAGTCTCTTCATAGTTAGAATTGTTGCAATACTTATATTCACTGTTCACAATGTGAACAAGGAAACTGAAGGTCAGACGTACTCGGAAATTGTGCAACGGGCCGTTTTGATCCAGAATGCACATATTGCAGTTTTTGAGTTGATGGGTTCTATTCTGGAAAGATGTTCCCAGTTGCGTGATCCTTCGTCAAGTTATTTTCTTCCTGGTCTTCTAGTTCTTGTTGAATGGTTGGCATGTTGCCCAGAAATTGCAGGAAGCAGTGAAGTGGATGATAAACAGGCGACTGCTAGGTCAAATTTTTGGAACCTTTGCATCTCCTTCTTCAACAAACTTTTGTCAAGTGGTTCTGTGTCTTTAGACGATGATGGGGATGAAACTTTCTTTTTAAAAATCAGCAAGTATGAAGAGGGCGAAACTGATAATCGACTTGCATTATGGGAGGATCTTGAATTAAGGGGATTCTTGCCACTTGTTCCTGCACAGTCTATCTTGGATTTTTCAAGGAATTATTCTGGAAATGGTGGCAATAAAGAGAAGGCTGCTCGCATTAAAAGGATTCTGGCTGCTGGAAAGGC
The DNA here is from genome assembly GCA_037832605.1 of Cyclanthera cordifolia. Taxonomy (NCBI): domain Eukaryota; kingdom Viridiplantae; phylum Streptophyta; class Magnoliopsida; order Cucurbitales; family Cucurbitaceae; genus Cyclanthera; species Cyclanthera cordifolia. The sequence continues at coordinate 5,223,925 of JBBMEG010000009.1, read as the reverse complement.
TTTAGCAAATGTAGTCAAGATTGATCAAGAACCAATATACTACAATTCGGAGGTGAAAAGGTTTTGCACTGGTGTTGAACCTGAATTGCCAAATGCTTTTTTCATTCCATCGTATTCTAGCATGATGCCGGGTCCAGGCATTGCGATGCAAGAAACTCAAGTAGAGAAAACAAATAATTTGGCAGGTGCAAAGTCAAGTTCCCAACTAGTTTTGGAAGGGGAAGAAGATGATGAAGTAATTGTCTTCAAGCCTCTAGTTGTTGAGAAACGAATGGAAATGGCTGATCCACATCGGTCGGGTTATGAGGGTTTGCAACTAGGAAGAAAATCTTCTGGAGGTGATCTGAGATACTATGGTGGCATGACACCCTCTTCTGATGCTGTTCACCAGTTTAATGATTTTGAGTCAAGTTTTCAAGCACCTGTTTCTTCTGCTAATACTAACACTCTCCATGGGCAAACAATGCAGTTGAATGCTTCTAATTGGCCACTTGAGCAGAAAGCTTGTCTTGTTGAGAGCTTACAAAGTTTGACGTTATTGGAGAATGGGCATGGAGTGAAGTCTGATCTTCAGAATGATATCAGCATGTTTAATCATGCAGTTCACTCGATGCCTACCAGAAAAGCTGTAAACATAAATAATGATGTTTTTTACAGTGACAAAAAGCCCCTAGGAGCTCTAGTACAACCTAGGAATGATGGTCCTGCTTCGTTTGGAGGTGTTATTGACCCAATGACTACATGTGTATTTTCTAGCCTTCAAACAGGTTTGAGAAAAAGTCCAGTTGGTCGTCCAATTAGGCATCTTGGACCTCCTCCTGGTTTCAACCACATTCCCACTAAGCATGCTAATGAATCGCTTCCTGGTTCAGAGTTCCGAAGTGAGAATCAGATCACGGATGATTATAGCTGGTTGGATGGGTATCAGCTTCCCTCTTCTAAAATAGGCTCTACCAATGCTATGCATCTCACTTCTCATATGAATGCTCAGCAAATTGGTGGTAGTAATGTACTAAGTGGGACAATCAGCTTCCCTTTTCCTGGCAAACAAGTTTCAAATGTGCAGTCTCCAATAGGAAAACAGAAAGGTTGGCCTGATTTCCAGGTGCTTGATCATCTAAAACAGCACAATGAACATCTGCAGCCACATCAACAGCTTGTTAATGGTGGTAGCCAACACTTTACTCCTCTGCCTGATCAATATCCAGGACAGTCTATTTGGACAGGTCGTTACTTCATGTGATGTCAGTATTGAGAGTATAGATGGTATGTGTCACTTATCTACTCTCAACTGTTGAATTGTGATGATATTTAAATGATTAAATTTATTAATTATATTTTAGCCTGAACATATTTCCTTATTCTTGATGTCCTTAGGAAAGATAATGTTGATTGTACCGTATCTTGGTGCCAAATTGAACTCCACCTTTGCTGCTTGTTGAAAATTTGTTGGAGCGTTTCTGGCCTTGGATTTAAGCAGGCAGTTGCTACCATAAAAGGTATTTTACCTCCCACATCCCATTTTATAAGTTGACATACTTCTATTGTAACTTTATTTGAACTTTTTTTTAATCACCGTGACTGTTCGATTTGGTTTGTCGCACCTTGACTATTGTCATGGGACATATTGTTTGACCTTGCAACATTTGGATGTCAAGAAAACCCATAGAAAATTAATACTTTAGTAGGTGACCACCATGGATTAAACCTATCACCTCTTAGTTACTAAAGGCCTTTCATAACTAGGCCACTCCATGATAGTTTTATTTTTTTTGATCTTTAATGTTACATAGATAGTAAAACTAGTAATAGTCCAATTCTATTCTATTTTTGATATCCTTGATTGTTGGGGGCGAGCTGGGGCCAGCTTACGTGCAGGTTAATTATTTTCAAACACTTGGATGCTAAAAAGGAAATCTGTAGGAAATTAATTCTTACTTGGGTGGTTACCATTGATTGAATCTATCTCCTCTTAGTTAGTTAGGGACTGTTTGGCCTGTGGGTATGAGCCGGTCTAATAGGGACTGCCACCGCCCATACCTGTGTTTGGCCCTCTATATAACTATTGTCATACCATCTGTCCCAGCTTGATTTAACCCACCTGATGTCGACTCAGTTTTTTGGAGCATGTTTTTCTTTTTGATTATTCAAACCCCCGATTTTCTACCTGTTTTTTTTTTTTTTTTTTTTAAATTCAAATATAAAAATCTAAAAGTTGCTCCCATTGAATTTTGAAGCTAAATTCTCTTATTACTGCTCTAGCCAACTAACCTATATAACCTTTTTGATACCATTATTTCGATAAATTAATTTATATATAGTTTGGAAACAACAATTTGAATTTAATATTATATTTAAAAGTTAACCTTTAATTTTTATGCTTGGAGATTTATAGTCAGTCTTAAAAATTTCTCTCCACTTTTAATTAATTGCTAAGCTAATTTAGATTGATGATGAACAAAAAATATGCTATTTTTCTAAAGTCTAATTTTAAACTAAGCTCAAGTTGGTAATATTATTTCAGTAATAGTTATAGATGAGAGATTCAAACACATAACATCTTGATTACTAGGTCATACATCATGTCAATTTAACTCAACACTTATTGGTGGGTGATGAACAAAAATAGTTCAAAAATGAATATCAATTCTCTCTAAAAAAAATCAATTAAAATGTTTCATACTAAAGATTTAATATATAAATTATGATCAAAGAGCCTAAATTATCATTTTTGTCCTAAACTTTTAAGTTCCATTTGGTCTTTTATCATCCAAATGTCCAAAATGTATCATAAAAATTACTCAATTAATTATTTGTTCTTAAAGCTTGGAGATATGTTCACATTTTTTTTTTTTTTGCTGTATTAACATTATTAAATCTGTTTAAAGGAAAAACACTATTGAATCAATTTCGACATTTTAAATTAATTCCAAGGTTATTATGTAGACCAATTAATAAGTTTTTTTTGTAAGCTAAACAAAATTGTATATGTTATTATGCCCCAATGTATATCTGGCCTACACCACAAACACCTATGTTCACTATACCCCATGTCATATACGTGCGCACCAAACACTAATTTTTATATTTCACTCTCAGTTATACTTACACTGATGTTCAATGTGCCTACATAAAATATCTATACTACACGCACCCCAAACACTAATTTCCTATATTTTTTACTATCCTGCTGCGTCTTTACGTACTGTGTCTTTACAATTCTATACAACACTGCATAATCTTTACCTTGTACTTTGTAGCCAAACATCCCCTTAAGGCACTCTAGGCCACTCCACGATCGTCATAATTCAAATAGTTATGATTTGAAGTTTTATATTTTTTAAGGATGGATGAAGCTATTATCATTCTTCTAACCATTATACGAGGCGGAAAGACTTGAAGTCTTAGTGTATTTTATAGAGGCACCCACCTCTTATGATCCAATGAAGGCACAAGCCTCAAGGCTAGAACTGACTTATAGCCTTGTGGTGAAGCTCAATGCATAAGCTTTCTTAGCTTTTTTAATCATTCTTGGTAATTAGAGTAGCTTTATCATATCCTTGGTGGTGGCAGGGTGAGATTGATAAATTTGGTCTAAAGCTTTTATTTTTCGACTTATAGTCGAACCTTGTTGGCTTTTGTGTGTAGGAAAACTTGATTAGTTAGGTGTAGGAAAACTTCACACATTCTACAATTTTCTTTTTTGTAGCGAATTGGCTGAGCTCTCCAGCAAAAGGAGGAAGACGAAGTTGGAAACATGTTTCGATGAGCTGTTCTGTTCTTATGGAAGTAAATGCCTTGTCAGGTTGCTTGGGTTGGTTAGAAGGTCTTCTTAAGTTCATCGGTTTTGGGGTTTATCTCGGGGATTGATGGGATAAGATGGTGTACTCAGTAATCTACTTAACTGTCGAGTCTAGCTGTCGTATTTGCTTTTACTATCATCCGTTGGCAGGTGATAATATTGTGCTGCTTGGCAAGTTCTATCTCCGAAGACAATACCTGAGCTGGATGATGGTTTTGGTGGGTTGGTTGGTTTCAAATCATTTGCTTGGTTTAGATGACTACACTCTTTGATATGAAACACCCCTACTTTCAGTTATGAAAGGGGGTTGCATATGCACTATTTTGTTATGAGTGAACTGGCATAGACCGGATCTTTCTAGTTTTAAATGTCGTCGAGGTCAAGTTGGTCTTTCTAGTTTCGAAATAATGTGTGAAATGCATCAGACTCCGTTTGCTGGTTGTTATTATCTACTACTATGGTTTGTCCATCACTTGTCATGTTTACAGAGATTGTCTATGTTTAAAAGTTTGGTTTTATTATTGTGTATGGGGTTCTTTTGCTGTATTGTGTTGTGGTTGAATATGCTGTCTTTTACCAAATGACATCTTTCAATAGTTATTTTTCTTTGTGATTTTAGCAATGAAAAAAAGGTTTATTTTTCAAACCCATAACTGGTTGTTAAGTAAGGTATTCAAAAGTGTTTTAACCTCCAAACAATATTTGCTTTGAAAGCTTCGATCGGTGAGATCATCATGGAAGTAGTGCAATAATTTTTGACCAACCTACTCTCATTGAGCCTTTGAATATTTAATACTTCATGATCATTGTCCATAAGTACTGTACTTTCGTCATTTTTCTAATTCAATAAATTAAAGAGGTAATTTAATTCAATTCTTATGTTTTTCGGATTGGGTGAGTTGGATTCATCAATATATTATCAATATAAAAATCTTTCATCAAATTAGTAATAAGCAAAGTACATTTTAAATGTGCAAAATATCTAATACATTTGACTTTTATGAAGTAAATATATAATAAAAATTCATAAAACTAGACGATATAATTTGACTTATAAAGTAAATAAATAGTTAAAACCAACCGATCCAGATAACATAATTTAATCATATATTTATTATTTATTATTGATCTATATATATATCAACATAATAACTTCTATTAACCATTAAACTTTTATTTATATTTTGAATTATACAATCTTAATAACTTCTATTAACCCATTAAACTTTTATTTATATTTTGATTTATACAATCTTAATAACTTCTATTAACCATTAAACTTTTATTTATATTTTGATTTATACAATCTTAAAACTTCAAAATATTAGAGAGTAAAAAGTACAAAAATAATTATTAAATAAAAATAAATGTATATACAGTTATGTTATAGCTAAAAAAGTATTTTTAAAAAAAAATTAATTATAATTGGAACCTCACGTTACTGAATTATTCGGGTTGCCCGACCCCTACTTTATGGGAATAAAAGCATGTAATGTGACAACATATTTATTTATAAAAGAACTATTTATTACACACAACTTTTGTTTGTTTTTAGAGAAATTGTGACAACTATTTATTCAAGTTTTAGACAATATTTATAATTATATCAAAATTTCAAATTATTAGCAAAAATATTCATTCAATGTTAGTAACCTGTCAACATCCTCGTTGATCCTTCTGCGACAACACTTGTTGTAGAACATGTAACATCATTGGAAGATAAATCTTTCAACACTACTACCAATCGAGGTTTATGGTCTCTAACATAATTCTCTTCTAAGAATATTACGTTTGTCGATACAAACACCTTATTCTTATTAGGCTATAAAATATCCACCTCTCGTACTTACGAATAAGCATAACTTTGAACGTGTGGTTCCAATTTCTCTAAATTTGCAGTCAGCACATAGGCTAATTAAGCTACCTATCTGTCCCCTCCACAACTCATAGGGTGTCTCCAAGACACTCTTTGTAGGTACCATGTTCAAGATACATAACACGGTTTCTAATGCGTATCCTCAAAATGATATTGAAAGTTGAGCAAAACTCATCATCGATCGAACCATTTCTAAAAGAGTTCTATTTCTTTTCTTTGAAACACCATATTGCTGAGGTGTTCTAGGTGCCAAGAGTTGTGATGTTATTCCATGTTATATTAAGTAGTTCAGGAATTCCAAGTCCATATACTCTTCACCACGATTCGATCGTAGAAATTTAATCCGTTTATCTAAAAGGTTCTCAACCTAAACCTTTTACTTCATGAACTTTTCAAAAGTCTCCCACTTATGTTGCATTAGATAAATATACCAATATCTTGAGTAGTTATCTGTAAAGAATACAAACTACTTATACCCTCCCTAACCTTTAACATTCATCAAACTACACATGTCTGAATGTATAAGTTCTAAAAGTTGTTTGACTCTAATGTTTTTTGTCGTAAAAGACCTTTTGGTTATCTTGCCCTTTATGTAAGATTCACATACATGTAAAGTATCTATTTTTAACCTAGTTAGAGAATCACTTTTTACTAACCTTTTAATCCTATTGAAATTTATGTGACCCAACCTTAGATGCCAAAGATATGTATCAGATTCTTGAGAAATTTTTCGTCGTTTGTTTGCTCAAATGTTTGCTATTTTAAATAATTCAGTATTTAGAAGCATCTTGCAAGCCCTTGACTTAATCATATACAAGATATTTACGTTAATTGCCAAATAAAGCTCTAAGTCATTATTTAAAATAGAAAACGACTTTCCATTAACAACTACTAAATATAAATGTTCTACAAGACAAGAAACTGATACTAGGTTCCTCTTAACTCGAGGAATCATCAACACATTCTCTAATACTAATAGGGTGTTTGGACTTTGGGATTGATGAGAGAAGACGAGAGGAAGTGAAGGAAGAAGATAAAATTGAGTGATTTAGGGATATGAAGTATTTGTTTGGGGATTAGTGTTCTAGAGAGAAGAGATTGGAAAAACGTTTTTTTGGGATTTGTGTTTAGGAGAGAAGATGTTTATTTTAGATAAAATTTTATATAAAGTTTGATTGATGTTTAATGGGATGTTGAAGAGAAGTCGAGGAGAAGTAGATGAGAAGTTGAGGAGAGGTTGTGATATGCTAAAAACAAACAAGAATTTCAACTTCTCCTCCCCCCGCCTCTTCCTCCCCTCTAAATCTAAACAACCCCTAAAAAAGAATTTCTGAAAAATAGCTTGATGTTTTCAATAGCTGTTGCCGAAATAACTTCATCGACTCTTACTTTCAAGGTCATCTGTCTAGGTTCTAGTTGCTCTCAAGAGTCACTTCACTGAAATGAAGAACATACATGATTATTAGCCCTAGAATCTAATATTAAACTATTGGATGATTCGTTCACCAAACAAGACTCAAGAATCCGTAAATGAGATTTACCTTCTTTGTCTTTCTTCATTCCTTTGTACTCAAGAGAATTCCTTTTCCAATGACCAAGCTTCTGACAATGGAAACATTTTCCATTCTTCTCAGTCTTGACTTTTCTTAGAGCACCGAACTTATAACAACCTTCTCCTTCTTTGTGAACTTCGCCTTGAAGGTCCGACCTTTAGGCTTGGTTCTTGAACCCGAGATTCTAGAACTTTCTTCTTGGAAACAATATTTGCCTCCCCTTCTAGTCATTGACTTTAATTATATACTCAATGGTTTGAAGTTCATTTAAGAAGAGTAATGGGGTTAAAAATAATTTTATTCATAACAACATTGCTTTTTAAATTGTAAAAAACTACAAAGTAGCATCTCAAGAATGAAGCTCACTTGACTTAGTTCGTCTATAATGACCCCATTCATTTCAGTCGTGCTTAAGTGCATCATCATCTGGAGCACATGTTCCGTCACTGACATCATCGCCTTCATTCTAGCATTATGAATAACTCGAAAAACATCATGTTTTGCTTGAACTAATGACTTCTAAATTATCTCATGAAGGGCTCTCATCATTTCTAAAGCAGTGATCATGTTCTCTAATTTCTTGGCTAGAATGTTCGAGACACTAGTCAAGATATAGACTCTGGCCTTGTCGTTAACATGCTGCCAACGATCATGCTCCTCGCAAACATTTTGTGCCGCATTAGGTGCTAGTTTTGGAGGATATTCCTCCGTTAGAACAAACTTCTGACAATAATCATGTTGATATTGTTTTTTCATGTAATATACTTTTCTCAAGTTAATTTGGCAATAATTGACATAATCAAGACTAGTATTTTAGACATTATGCTGAAAATGAGAAAAATAACATTTCGGTTTGTATTGCTATTTAAAATGTCATTCATAAGTTTTGGCATAAAGAATTGATTTTAAAACTTCTTAAGTTAAAATCACAGGAAACCCGATGTTATAATATTATTAATGCCATGGTACAATTATAAAGGTTTTGAGTAAGTACCGTCGAATGATAAGTTAAATGCTCATCATTAGCGTGAGACTCTTCTCAACCAAAAACTTAATACAAGGATAGCTCTTATCCCTATGATTTTGTTATCATTTTTTGATCTAGAACTTGATTAACTCCTTAATTAATCCCTTAATAGTGTAATCCATCAATTCAAACCTGCTAATAATCTCTCTTAGTAAGTCCCGTCAAAGGATAGGTCAAATACCGATAGAGATTACAGTCTTATCCTTTACAGTAAGTCGACTACCTTCGGTGTGCGTTCACCAGGGTTAATAGCTTTTGTAAGCCAAAAATATTCCGAAAGACTCGGAAGAGGCTGGGACCCACACGAAGGACAAATAAGCCAACACCGACCCCCCGGAGGTCGGCCACACCCTTGCGACCTCCCAAAGGTCGGCCAACACCCTTGTCGACCCCCCAGAGGGTCGGCCACGCTATTTCCGACCCCCCGGGGGTCGGATTTTCATTTCCGACCCCTCGGGGGTCAGCCTCGACACTATCGACCCCTTGGAGGTCGGCCAAATAGAGGCCACAACCCCCCGGCGGTCGACGGAGTCCATACCGACCCCCCGTGGGTCGGGCAAGCAAGTCCGACTTCTTTGGGGGTTGGCCAAGGAAGGCCAGGAGCCCTCGGGGTGGGCCCTTGCAGCCTAACCCTTCTCGGGTCTAGCAACGAGTAGGTCAGTCCGATGGTCTGATCATGGAGGTCAGAACTCTCCCTAGAGTCGACCAAGCCCAAGTAACGTATGGAGGCGCTGCACCTCGTAGTGTCCCCAATTACAACGAGTAGGCCAACCCGAGTGAGTTGGTCGTGGAGGTTATGACTCTCCTGTGGACAAGTCGACCGAGTCCAAGTAACGTTTGGAGGCGTCGCACCCCGTGGCGTCCCCCGTTACAACAAGTAGGTCAGCCCGAGTAGATTGGTCGTGGAGGTCAGGACTCTCTCCTAGGAGTCGATCGAGTCCAAGTAACGCAGGCGGACGCTGCACCCTGTGGCGTCCCAGGTTACAACGAGTAGGTCAACCCGAGTGGGTTGGCAGTGGAGGTGAGAACCCATAAGGGTTGATCGAGTCCAAAGCTGACCTCTAAGAAGGACGGTCGAGTAGACTAACCTAGGTGGGTTAGTCGTGGAGGTTAGGACTTTTTTGTAGATAAGTCGATCGAGTCTAAAGTAGCTAAGGGACGTTGCACACCCGTGACGTCCTAGCACTACAACGAGAAGGCTGCACCCCTAAGGGGTCGGCCATGGAGGTGAGGACCTGCCAAGGTTGACCGAGTCCAAGTAA
>JBBMEG010000009.1:5186644-5201677 GCA_037832605.1 Cyclanthera cordifolia | reverse complement strand
TTCACCATTCTAACTTAACTCTTGGTTGGGATCGAGTGTTGAGTTTTCCATATTTGTGAGATTTTACAAGGATCCTATAAGGACCTCTAGCTTTGTAAAACCAAGCAACCTTGGAGCTTATCAATAGTGGTTATAAATAAAAGAGGATTGTAAGGGAGGTGGCATGCATATTTTGAGTGATTACACCTTGGGCTAAAGAGATGATTCTCTAGAGAGAGATGTTCCAAGTCCTATCAAATACTTGGTTAGTTTGTATTCTTTTTCCTTTCTATACGGTGTTCTAGTTCTTAGATCATATCAATTAGTCTCAGAGCCATAATTCGTGAGGACTATTAACATGGACCAAATTTGAAGAGTGTTTCAAGGTAATATTCGCGGCGATAGATGAGAAGTTTGCAAGAATGGCCAAGGAGGATGCAAAGGAGAAAGAAAAGAAGGCAAGATTGGTCGAGGAGAACGCAACATTGGCATGGAGACGAAGAAGGAAAATGTTAGTAGAGATACGAAAGAGAGATGAAAAAGGCTTGTAAGAAGAAAAGGGAAAGAATGAAGATACAAAATCAAATTCTTGCAACAAAAAAAACGTGTTACAAAGTTTTGGCGAAGTCGATTCTGATCATGAAATGATCAAAATTAGCAGAAAAATAATGAATTTGTGAAAAGAAAGCACAAGAAGATGAAGAAAAAAAAGAGTCGACATCCAATTACGTGGTGAAAGTTTGTTTTTTCTTTGTTTGTATACCCACCTTGAGGACAAGGTGAAAGGGTCGAGTATTGATAGGTTTTGTATTATAAATAGTTAGGGAGTATTTGGGCATCTGGTTAGAAATTTAGCTAGAGTATAGATGTTATAAATAAGAGAGGATTGTAAGAGAGGGTGCATGCAGATTCTTTAGTGATTACACTTTAGGCTCAAGAGATGATTCTCTAGAGCGGGAGGTTCCACGTTCGATCAAATACTTGGTTAGTTTTTATTATTTTTCCTTTATACTTCTACAATATGATGTTTAAGATCTTGGATCATATCATGCCACTATATCAACTGAATTTGAAAAATGCATTTCTCAATGGTGATCTTAAAGAAGAAGTATTTATGATTCTGCAACCTCAATTTGAAGTGAAACTTGGAGTGAACAGAGTTTGTAAACTGAAGAAGGTCTTATATGGTCTTAAACAATCTCCAAAAATATAGTTTGGAAGATTCGAGAAAGTAGTCAAGAGTTATAGATTCTCTCAAAGCGAAGCAGATCATACTACCTTCTACAACTATACAGATAATAACAAGATTGTAATACTAATAGTATATGTGGATGATATAATCCTTACAGTAGTGATGAAGTTGGGATCAACGAAATGAAGAAGAAACTTGCTTGTAAGTTTCAAATCAAAGATCTAAGAACGGTGAAATATATCATAAAAACGAAATTTTCAGGTCTAAACAAGGTATTCTCACTAATAAGAGAAAATATATTCTTTATTTACTCCTATACAAGCAACTCTAAAACTAAAAGTAGTAATTGAGAAAGAGGTGAAAGATAAAGAGCGTTATCAGAGACTTGTAGGAAGACTTATTTATCTATCTCACACAAGACCGAACATCACTTTTGCAGTTTGTTTTGTAAGTCGGTTTATGCATGCGCCAGGCCCTACTCATTTTAAAATTGTCCATAGAATCTTAAGATACTTAAAAAAACTCCAGTAAAAGGTATATTGTTTCACAAACATGATAATTTCGGAATTAAAATTTACACTGACGTTGATTGGGCGAGAAGCACTTTAGATAGAAGATCTACATTAGATTATTATTCTTTTGTTGGAGAAAATCTTATTACATGGAGAAGTAAAAAAGAGAGTGTAGTAGCTAAAAGCAGTGCTGAAGCTGAATTCAGAGCATTATCCCAAGGCATCTGAGAAGGCAATGCAAGCACTGCGTAACGAACTCCATAGAGTTTGTCTTCAGTTGACATTTGTTTGCTAGACTAAGTGTGATTCCTTAATAGTGGAATTGTGAAGCGAGAGTTGTTGTTGCACTGTAGTTTTTGTTTACCCAGCATTGGGCCAAGTGAAAGCCTGATGCTTTTCAAGAACTCTTCTTTATCGATTAGGGTTAGTTCCTTTTCTTAGAGGTACATTGATATGATTGTTGAGGAAAAAGATTTTTGTTGGAGATTTACTCAGTTTTATGAAAACCCAGTTCTGACTTAAAGAAAAGATTCGTGGAAGTTAGTGGGTATATTACATGATTGTTTTAGGTTACCTTAGACTATTAAGGGCGACTTTAATGAAATCCTTACTGAAAGGGAGCAGAAGTTTAGGGTGTCTCGAAGCAAAGCAAGTATGAAAGATTTTCTTGAAGCTATCAATGAGTGCGTGATCATTGACTTAGGATTTTTGGTGATCCATTCACCTAGATTAAATGTAAATCAAATATTTCCCGCTACTAAGGTAAGACTTAACTGGTATGTTGCTAACTTTACTTTTGTTTCTATTACTAATTATAATTCTACAAGCAATGATAATTTTATTTCATTGATCATAGACCCATTAGCACTGAATTTGTCTGGGTTGGGGATGAGATGAAAAAGACTTTTCAAGTAGAAAAACCTTTGAGGTTTGAGGATTGTTGGGTTAAGTTTGAGTGGTGTTGGGAGGTACTAAAAAACTTGTGATTTGTTGAGCGCTCGGAGTGTAGAGAAGTTAATAACTTCTTAAGGTGCATTAGAGGTTGTTTAAAGAAGATGAAGGTCTAGAATAAGTCTAGGTTGGATGGGTTGATTAGAAGTACGATTGAGGCAAAAGAGGAAGAGCTTTCAAGGCTAGATTGAAGAGGTCCATGAGTGCGTAACGATCATATCTTGGGGTTTCAGTGGGAGTTGGATCAATTGCTTACAGAAAAAGAAGTTGCATGGAAGCAGAGATCTAGGGAAGAATTGTTAAAATGAGGTGAGCGTAACATAAAATGGCTCCACGTGAGAGCTTTTCAGCATAATAAGAAAAATAACATCTCTTAGCTTGTGGATGGCCATGGGGGAGGTGTTGGGCGACAAAGATTTGGATAAAGTGATTATTGATTATTTTAAAAACATTTTAAACTCCAAGATTGTGTTAAAGAGACAAGCGATAGAATTTTAGAGGAAGTGGGTAATAAGATCTCACCTTTTTGTCAAAAAGAAATTGAAGATGCTCTTAAAAGTATGACTCCTTCTAAAGCTCTGGGTATGGAATGAACCAAATGGTTTCTTCTTTAAATCTTATTGGAAAATCGTGGGAAATGATATGGTTAATATATGTTTAAACTTTATTAATGATGATCTTGATTGGGAAAAAACCTTCATTGCTCTAATTTCAAAAATCTTTAGTCCTAAGATGGAGCCGTTTAGGCCTATTACTTTGTAACACAGTGTATAAAATTATTTCTAAAGCAATGATGAAAATGTTCAAGGGGTTCTTAGAGAGATTATTTCTCCTAATCAAACGATATTTGTCACAGGTAGATTAATCACGAATAATGTTATTATTAGTTTTGAGTGTATTAATACTATTAAAAATAGAGGAGCGAATAAGTATAGGTGTGTAGTGCTCAAGCTTGATATGAGTGAAGCCTACGATAGAGTTAGCTGGGAATTTTTGTTAGCCATGATGGAAAAATTAGGTTTTAGTAGGGACTGGATCAAGAAATTGGAGACTTGTAATTCATTTGTCAGGTACGGTGTCTTAAAATATTCTTTTTGGGGAGATTACTCTTTGTATAGATTTGCGGCAGGGGGACCCCTGTCTCCCTATCTCTTCCTTATCTGTGCGGAGGTTTTTTCGACGTTGCTTTCCAAGGAAGACTTCTTAAAATCCTTTCAAAGTTCAAAAATTCATGCTTATTGGCCTTCTATTTCGCTTTTTTTTTTTTTTTTTTTCACTAATGATAGTTTATTATTTTTCATAATGGATAAGGATGGTTGATTAAACATCAAAGAGATTCTCAATTGTTATGAGTAAGCCTCGGGACAAATGGTTAATTATAAGTGTTGTTTGGTTGTAAAATTCAGAAGGTGGACCAAGAGTATATGACCTCTATTCTTGGAGTTGTAATTAATAATAATCTGGAGACTCGTCTAGACATGCATTCTCATAACCAAAGAGATAAGAATGTGCTCTTCAAATCCATCAAAGATAGGCTCGAGAAATGTCTTCAAGGGTTGATAGGAAAGACATTCTATAAAGGTGGGAAGGAGGTTTTAATCAAAGCAATGGGACCGGCAATCCCACCCTACACGATGAGCTATTTTAGATTGACTAAAGCTATTAATAGCCTTGAGCAACTGTGCCTACTGGTGGGGGATGAGGAGAACATGAATAAAATGCATTGGATGAGCTGAAAAAGAATAGGGAGGAGTAAAAATCATGATGAGATTGATTTCAAAATTCAAAATCTCTTCAACCGGGCGATGTTTGCAAACTTTGCTACAAAATTCTCAAATTTTTGGATAGTCTCATTAGTAGAGTGCTGACAAGTAAGAATTTCAAGGATGGGAATGTTTTTTTGCTGCTATGAGTAACAATCCATCCCTAACTTAGAGAATTATTATTTGGGGGAAGAGCTTGTTTGAGGAAGGGTATAAATGGAAGGTAAGGAAGGGTGATAAGAATTTTATTAGGATTGCCCTATGGATTGCTAGATTGAAAACCTCTTTCAGGAGTGAGGAAGGATTAGAGATGGAGAAATGTTGCTGACCTTATTGGTGAAGACAAAAAAAGGAAGGAAAGCTTAGTGAGAGAGATTTTTTGTCTTGAGGATGTCGATGTTATCCTAAGCAATCCAATTAGTGAAATTGAGGGGAAAGATAAGATTATTTGGAACCACTGCGCTAAGGAAATTTTCGATGTAAAAAACGTGTATCATGTGGCCTCTACCTTGGAGAAAAAGTCCTGAGCTTCTTCTTCCATGCCCATTAAAAGTTAGTCTAATTGGATGTCCTTCTGAAGGTTTGGTGTTCCCCTAGGGTCAAAGTGGGAGTGTGGATCGTTATCTCCAATGTCATTCCTTCTAAGTGCAATTTTTATAAGAGTGGAATTGTTATTGAGGTTTCTTGCTCGTGGCCGTGATAGGGAATCAAATGTTTACTTGCTTAAAGATTGTAAAGTTTCCGCAAGAATTTGGTTGGAGTTTTTTCTATGCCTCAATGATTTCAAAAATTTATTTCGCTTCTTTAATTTTGATGAAGACTTCAAGGCTAGAATGTTGGTGATTATTTCGAGGAGGATAGATTTAAAATTCTTATTGTTATTTGGAGTTCAAGGAATTACAGGAGAGATATCTACAAATTAATGTAACAAATAGGTCTCAAACCTAGAACCTTGAAGCAAAGACACCGTTAAAGTCAAGTTTAACTTCTCTTCTTTTATCCTTTCCTTTCTCTTCTTTCCCGCCATACCCAAAACATGCACCAAGTTTTTTGTTTATATTTTTTAATAGTAGTAATCAATATAATTGCAGTGTACGCTAAGAACATATCTCAACTAAGCTGTATGAAAAGGTTATGATTCAAATCTCCTGGGTTGAATCCAAATATAATCATAGTGTTCTAAGTCATGATACCTCGACAGAATTCGTCAATCAACGTCTAAAATATCCTCAAGAAATTGAAATTAAAAGCCAATATCAGAAAATAAACCATGTGAGTTCTTCAGTAACAGTCATAAGCAAGATTCTGAGAAAAATCCTGAAAAATTAGTCCCTACGTCATTGTTATACATCCGAGAGAAACCAAGAGACAAACAGTGACCCAAAATTCGCAAGAGAGCCGGGAAGTTGTTGAAGGATCAATACCAAGGTCTCTCTCTAGTCTTGTACCCACCAGCAATAACAAAATCTCGGGCACTAAAGAAAACAAAATCTTGCGAAAGGAGCTCATCCCCATAGCCTACTGATAAAGCCCTTTCTGTCCTTTTTCATTCTATTCTCAAGAGATGGGAAGTCAATGAAGTTAAAAGCAAGGTCAAGAACAATAGGATTCCGGGGGATTGCCTGAAACGCGGGAGGAAAGGCTTCAATACGTGGAGCGCTCTTGGTATTCGATTCGCCAATTGCAGACTCATAGCTGTCGAGGCTCTGAAGGAGATACTTGACCGGCTGTAACATACATATTAGAGATGGATATGATAGATGTTAGCTTACCAGACGGGCAGATGTAAGTTGTAAACTTAATAAAAGTAACATGTGCTCAAGAAAACATGGCTTCCTTTCCCGACAAAAAAGAAATGACTTGCATAGGAAGAAATAAAACCAATATTTTTTTTCTTTTTTTCTTTTCTTTCACAACAAAAAAGAAATATGACTTGCGTGGGAAGAAATATAAGAAATATAAGAACATGGATTTACACAGATCAACCGTTTTGGCTAATCGTCATTGAATCGAGGACCAGACCAAGCAATTCAAGTCCATTCAATCAGGGTTCCAGCTTAAGAAGGAAAATAAAAACACAATTAAACGCAATCAGTACCTTCTTCTCCGTTCCAGTCAATGACAAGTTGGAGATTTTCTTAGACAGATTCTCAGGAGCCTTCACCTCCTCAATAATTCCAGTTGCATGCTCTATACAACTGTTAGCTCTGCATTCCTCAATTAATGTCTTCAACTCTTCTATCATCTTCTGTTGAAAAATTTCAACCAAAAGTTATTTCAACACACAACTAGAATTGCTGTTTTAGAAAAATTCCTCTTTGGTCTTAAAAACTGTTTTTCAAAACTTTTGAAACAAGAAGCAAGATTTTTATTCAGAGGAGCAGATATAAACTTAAAAAAGAGGAAGAAAAACAAGAGATAGCACTAACAGTTGCAAGAAAACTTAAACGAAGCAAAAAAACAAAAACCACACAATATTCCCATTGAGTTTAATTTAGCTGTGCACCGAAATCACAATTTTTAAATCTGATTTTAATAAAACCAAGTGAAACAAAGAGACACGTTTCACAGAATTTCTGTTCTCTTTGAAAAAGGGCTCAAAACAGTTCCAAAACATGAACAAAGATTAAAAAATATTCCTGAGGGAGTGATGTTCCACCACAACAGACTATTGCAACAAGCTTCAGCAGTGAAAACTACCAAAGATTTGTGCAACAACCAATGATACAAGTGGTTAGATGGTCTGAGTCCCAACTATTATCATATCAGAGTTATTCTACATGACACGTACCGGATCATTAATATCTGCCGTACGGAGTTTTTGTAAGGCATCTTCGACAAGGGTGCGAGCATGGCAGTATAGTACATAAGCTTCTGCTCTTTTTCCAGCCAAACTGTATGACTTTGCCAAGTAAAAGCACCTGAAAATGATGAGGATACATTATTTACAGCAAATTTGTTCACCAGGAAACTGTAAGGCCCCCATCATGGCAAACATATTTACATAAAGGGAAAACGGCCCAAGTTGATACAAACCACGGCCCAGTTGGGGAAAGAGAACAAATGCCACCTCCTTTTCGTACATACGTACGAAGGGGCAAGAAAAGCAGGGACAAAGGGGAGCAAGGCAGCGAGAGAGCAGGGGCGAGTGGGGAATGATTGGTGGTCCCCCACCTCAGGATTGAAGAGAGTATAAAGGGTTCCTTAAGTGGTGAAATCAAGGCAGCCAGAATTCAAGGTAGAAGTAGGAGGAGAGTAGCCGGCCCTCTCTAATAGCCGGGTGACTAGCTTATATATTTTTTTGTAACTTCTGCTGCGAATTCTGTATTCAACCCATTACTAAATAATATCTCTCTTATTAGTTATCTGTGAGCATAGCGAATTGTCTGTGTGTGTGTGTGTTATTGTTCATTGCAGGTGAAATCGGATACCTGACAGAAACATCAATTAATACACACTTGTGAAAGTTTTTTTTTTTTTTTTTTGATGACCAACTTGGAGCTTACACTCCTCTAAACCCAAGGCAACACTGGCCCGTCCTAGGTTGCAGCATCAGGATACATCGGACGAAAGGAGACATGGGAGGTCTAAAAATTAATATCATCGATGAGTTTTGAACTTGGGACCTTGAGAGGTGCATTCCCTCGGAGACACTTGAGTAAAAATATATTAAGATCAAATGATAAAAATAAGAATAGAAATGTAAAATGATTGGAGATTCAACAAGCAAACACAGTTGTTTCAATAAAAAAACATGCAAACACAAAGTTCGAAGAGAAGAAAATAACATTGCAGGTTGTTAAGAAAAAAGATATGAAAATAACTTTAGATTGAGGATGTTTGGGCCATCATTAATAAAGGGGAAGAACGGGAAGGGGGATGATTCCCGGTGTTTGGCCACCGAGAATTATTCCACCATAATCACTTTTTTCCAAAATCACTTTTTTATTCTCCTCCTAACTACTTTCTATTCTTCCCAAAACAATTTTTTATTCTCGCTATAACTATTTTTCACTCTATTTTTCTCATTATCATTCTTTTTACCCCAAACACAATTAATCATTCTCCCCGTAATCATTTCCTTAACCACAAACACAATTAATCATTCTCCCAATAATCATTCTCTTTCTCATTCTCTCCTAATTCTCATTCATCCCATAATCATTCTCATTCCCTTTGCCCTAAACACACCCTCAAGGATCAATAGAAACTCAATCAACTTCATACGTAAAGCTACCTACTTCAAATGTAATGACATAATAAGCACTTTCACACACTTTTGGAAGCGAGAAGTGTGAACTAAACTAGTTTGGGGGCTTACTATAGGTGTGTTTGGACCACCAATGGGAGAATGAAAATAAGATGATTCTCAGGAGGTGATTGGACTTAGAGTTGTGGAGGGGGAGATGATAGACTTAGGTCCATAACTATGTTTGGATTTTGGTTTTTACAATCATAATAGTCCAAAAAAGAGAGGAAGAGGTTCGAGGCCAACTGTAGTTCAAAAATTCAACCCCTTCGTAAACCCTCGACAACCCTAATTGCATGTGTACAACGTGCAGTCCATGCGCCATTTCTATGTTTTAATTTCCAAAGCCTATTTTTGGAAGTTTTTCGCACCAATGGAAAATTATCAAAGTTAAAAGGTGTTAGTTTCCTTCTTTTTAAATAAATTGAAAAAAAATATATTTTCCAAACATCATAATTGCATCAATCACTGACTACATTAAATAAGTCTAAAAAATGATGTGCAATGATTCCACTAAATAAAATTACTATAAAATAAACATCTCCTCCCCAGCACCAAAATCAAAACAAAGTATTCATTTCCTCTTCCCCTCCTCTTCTACAATCCCATAACAAGTACTTCACACCTCCAAACCTTAAGCACTTCCCCCTTCCACTTCCTCTCCTCTTCCCCTCCTCCGGTGTTTGGGCTACCGAGAATCATTCCTCCCATAATCGCATTTTCCCAAATCACTTTTTTGAACTCCTCCTAATTACTTTTTATTCTTCTCATAACAACTTTTTATTCTCCCCATAACTATTTTTCACTCACATCATACATACTCATTATTTTATTTTTCTCATAATCATTCTCATCACCCCAAACACAAATAATTATTCCTTCCATAATCATTCTCTTCATCAAACACAAATCATTCTCCCCATAACCATTATTTTTCCTATTCTACCCCTAATCCTCATAACCTCCATAATCATTCTCATTCTCCTTCCCCAAACACTCCCTAAATGTTGTAAGTGGGCATGAACAACTTCCCTACAAATGAAGGTATAAAAATAAATTCAAAAATCAATCCACAAAAATGAAAACATGCCGATAAGAGATTGAAAGTGATGTGGCAACACACATGTTAACGCTGCATAATACCAATTGTGCAGGTAAATAGAAAACCAGAAAATGTAAAGCGTAAAGGGTGCCAGCATCAAGGAGTTATAAAGTCTTTTATTTTTAATTTCTGTGTTAAAAAAAAAAAAGAACAGGTTATCCAGAATGCAAATTGATAGGTTATAAATGTGAATCTGGAGGTTTTCTGATCAGAAAGAAAGATCAAGAACAAGGAAGAAACCTTTCTCCACGAAAAGCTATACTTTTAAGCGAGCACTCTTCAGCACAAGTCACTTCTTCCTGCTTCCTATCTCTTCCTGAACTAACTAAATCAGAAAGATCCGCAATATTCTGAAAACAAAAATTAATTATAGCTATTACTAACTGTCCCAGAAAAACAAAGAAAAAAAAAACACTATTTTTACTTTCAGACGAGCATACAAGGGCAGTTAATCAAATACTAAAAAAGAAAGATACAAGAATATATAAAGATGCTTACTTGTAATAAGAGATCGTACAAGCGAACAAGTTCCTCTGGCTTGGTAACTTTCTCATTTTTTTCATCATGACGCCTAACAAGCTTACTTTTTGCTATTTTAACCAATAACTGGTTGCGTTCAATTGTCCTTTGACCCAACACTGCACTAACAGCTTTGTCAAGCCCACTTAAATCATCTTTGACATTTTCAGCATTTCCAGCACTTACCTAAACAAACAGAACACCAGTGACGTAAGTCTAGAAGTCTAGAAGCTCAAATATAAGTAGAGACGCAAAGTCAAAGAATCCAAAGAAAGGCTAATGTCAATCTTCCACATACCAAGTCACTGCGAATCGAGCTCCTTGCCTCATGGTATGCTGCAAAGATCTTATCAAAAATTGACAATCTTTTTTCTGCTGGAAGTGAATCTGCTGAACCTTGCAAGTCCTTTTCCAATTCCCGTGCTGGATTCATGCAGACATAATTAGGAATTCGGGATGACAAAAGTGCAAATATGAACCTGATGGTAAGGCCATGCATTTTAACATATTCCTAGAGATACAACATAATAAGGAATTCTACAACAATAGTTTTAGCAACTAATTTCTTCCGAACTTATCCAGCCAAACACTTCAGTGTAAGCAATATAAAACCAACAGAATCTAGATATCAGCACACATCTGAAAACAGATAACATCATCTTAAACAAAAATACATGGTGCCCAAGTAAAATAAAAAGAGAAATTTCGTAAAAAAAAAGAAAAGAAAAGAGGAGAGAATATAGGCAAAAAAGCCAACTATTTAAGAGGGGAAAAACAGTAACTTTTATCAGATAAAGTGAATTCCAAAAAGAGGTAAGAATTCAAGCCATAACCAAGGGCATTAAAAAAGGTAATTCAATCGTCTAATATTGTGTACTTGTAGCAAGCTCGTAACTTTTGAAATTTTGATCTTAAACACTAGCAACAAGGGGTGGGCATTATAAGAAATTGGGAAGGTTACCTTTTATGATAAACTATTAAGCTTAGATACTTTAAGGGTTTTTTGCTTCTTTTTTTTTACAGAGACATTAAGATTAAAACAAAAAAGAGTTGTTAGAACCAAGGTTGTCAACTAGTGAAACACAACTTGTGATCAAAATCTAATTTTAATGTACCGTGTGTCATAAAATATCGTGTATCGTAACTTTCAATTTCATAAATAATATTGAAAAATTAATGTAATATTAATAGAAAAGGCTAAAAGTTAAACATAAATGTTATTCAAAAAATTTAAACATAAAATAATTTAAAATTATATAACTAGAATACATAAACTATACAAATGGTTGAAGATACTAAAAAAAAAAAAAAGTTGAAAATACTCAATTTGTGGCACTGGCCCTACATTGGAAATATGAAGAATCTTCAATACATTTATATGATATGTGGATTACTCTCCTCACTACCAATTTGTTTTGAACTGCAACCCCAGAGTCTCATATGGATTATTAATCCCCCAAAACTTCCAAGGACCCCAAACTCAAACGGGCAAAAGACTTAAGCGGGTATTTGATCCAAAAAATTCAAATCTGAGTCCCGACCCAAGCGAATAAGCCAAAGCAGGTATTTCGATCCACAAATCCGAGTCTAATCCAAAATGGTCTTCCCTATATGGCACCATCTCGAGGGAACATGTTGGAAATACTCACCTTGTAACATTTGTTCCACATTGGAAATGTGAGGAATCTTCAACATATTTATACAATATGTGGGCTACTCCCCTCACTACCAATTGGTTTTGAGGTGAAACTCGTACTATCTAATACAAAAGATTCAAAATATTTAAGGAAACAAAACTTTACTTTGATAATAGGAAAAGATATCAATTTAGCCATTATTGTGGAAGTTAACAAGGCAAACAAATTTTGCATATGAATAAATTTGTTTATAATCAATATGTAATAAATGTCTATTGTCTAATCAATCTTTTCCATTAACATCACAAAATATTTTAGGTAAATTTTTACTTTTTCTATTTTTCTTAAACAGGCCCTAATTATTTTTCCTCTCTTCCCCTTTCAGACTCAAGTTTTTTCATTTCTTTTTTTTTTTTTCTTTTCTCACATTTGAAGCTCTTTTCATCTTCTTTTGATTTTGTTTTAAGAAGTTTTTTTCAAATACAAAGCTGCAACAGCATCCATGTAGAATAGGGTATTCCAATTTTTTTTTTAAATCATAACATTCAGATTCAAATCGAATCATAAGATTCAGCCTCTTGAATAATACGATTCAAGGGATTTACAATTCAAACTCTTTAGAGTCAACAACAATATGGGATGAGGGATTTCAAACCCATGACCTCCTCGTTCATGGAGGCCTACAGGATTGAGGATTCAAACTTACATTCCACGTACGATTCATAAAGTTGTAATCCATTTCATTTTGAATCGTACGCTTCAAATCATGAAACATACGATCTTTATAACAATGGTTAGAACTGATGGCCTAAGACAAACTAGTGGAGAAAGAAGGCTAAAGTCAAGCCCTAAAGACAAACAAATTAAGGATTAAAGTTGTAGGTTACAAAAATCTAGGACTAAATGGGCGAGAGATGGAAATGCTAACACCTCTTTTCAGAGGATGGCTTGTAGTCGGAGGAATTAGAGATGTCCACAGGGCGGAGCCGTGGAATGCCTTCCTCTCCCTATCTCCGCTCTCAAAATTGATCCCCGTCCCCGCAAAATATACCGTCATTTTTATGTAGGGATCGGGGCGAGATTCTCTGCCGGGAACTATCAGAGATTAGGTTCCCTGTGGGGAATTTTTTCAATTTATTATTATTTTTTTTAATATTTTTTTAAGTACTAATTTCAAATAATTAAATATTTTTAGAAAAGATCTATCAAATTTCAACTATATAGTGAATTATTAAAGAAAAAATGCTCATTTGAATAGATACTTTTACCAACGAATATACTTTATCTAAGAATTAAAGGTATAAAATAGAGAGGAAATTATATTTTTCAAAAAAAGAAAAAAAATGTATACAGGGTGAGAATCAGGAAAACGAGGATAAGCGGACCTATAGCCAAAGGTGAAAATTTTCTCCCCGTTTCCAGCCTAATCGAGGATACCCAGCCACTATGAGGAAGGTCTCTACGAGGAAAATGGAGATCTCTAGGAGGAATTACAATCTTATTAGGTTTTTGGAAACCTCCTCGGGAGAGATTACACATGGAGAGAAAGACATTGAAGAAAAGATCATTTCTTTTTATTCTAGCCTCTACTCTCCTTATAAGAATCTTAGATGTTTTTAGAGTGGTGGACAATAGTATATTGAAGGTTGGCTACTCTACTCTTATTGTTCCTTCTTCTCGTGAAGAGATAGGTAGGGTGATTTTCAGCTTTAATAGGAGTAAATACCCAAGTCTTGATGATTTCTCTATAGCTTTTTTCCAAGAGGGTTACGAAACTGTGAAGAAAATCTTTGGAAGACATTAAGGGAGTTTTTTTAGAGAGGCGGTAAGGATAGTTTCATCAACAAAACTTTTCATTGCCTCATCTTGAAGAAAGATAAAGCTAGGAAAGGGGGAGGCTTTAGACCCATTAGTCTCGTCACTAGCGTGTATAGGCAATAGATTAAGAAAGGGTGTCTCCAAAACAATTGCATATGCTTATAGCGCCTTCATTGAAAGAAGGCAAATTCTTGATCGCTAATGAGGTCATTGATGATTACTAGTCACGCAATCTAGAAGTATACTTTTTAAAATTGATTTTGAAAAGGCATTTGACTACATGGTTGGGATTTTGCTTTTGGATAAAGTCATGATGAAGAAAGGTTTTGACTATAATTGGCGATCATGGATTTGAAGTTGTATACGCTCTATAAGATATTCCATTCAGATAAATGATAAAAATACATGCAGAATTAAAGCCACTAGAGGTTCTCTGTTAGGGTGAACCCTTTTCCCTTCCTCCTTGTGGTTGATGTTTTGAGTAAGGATAGTTTCCTGTAGTATTGAGAACATGTCCTTCATACGTTTGACGATTGGTAAATACAATCTTTCATTTTTGCACCAACAATTTGCGATGATACAATTTCACGTTAGAAGGCTTCTTTTGTCAATCTTAATAACTTGCTTTCCTTCTTTAAGGAAGTTTCTAAGTTTAAGGATAAACAGGGAAAAGTTGCTGGGTTGGAATTGTAATCCTAAGAAGCCATAGATGGGTAGATTAGGTGGGTTGTGAGGTAAGGGTTTTCCCTTCCTCTTACCTTGGCCTTCCTCTGGGTTATTCATCTAGTGCCCCATTCTTTTGGAATCCTATGAAAAGCAAAATTTGCAGGCACCTCTCTTTGTGGAAAAAGCGTTACTTTATGAAATAACGTAGACAAGTCACAAAACTAACATGATAAGCCTCCAATTAGATACGTGAATTCTTGTAGGCATAACGTGTCTGGTAATGTACGCCCTGACAAATATCCTCAGTTTTAGAAGAATGAGATTGAAACTTTGGTGCAAGAGATGTTGTTGGCTGGGATTATCCGTCCTAGTACTAGTTCTTTTTCGAGCATGGTGTTGTTGGTTTGTAAAAAGGATGGTAGCTAGCAGTAATCTAAGAAGCACAGACACGGACACGGACACGGACACGGACACGACCGGACACGACCGGACACGGCGACACGCCAATTTTAAAAAAAACTAGGACAAGGACACGTTTGGGATACGTCAATTTTATTTTTATATATATTAATAATAATAACTAGACCAAATAATATGAAAACAATAAATGATTTTATTCAAAGTACTTTGATTTTTACTTTTTTT
>JBBMEG010000009.1:5158762-5186544 GCA_037832605.1 Cyclanthera cordifolia | reverse complement strand
TGAGGATGTATATAGAGATGGATAGAGAGGTTGTTTTTTTTTTTTTTTTTTTTTTTTTTTTTTTTTTTTTTGTGAAGAAATGAAATATATCAAAGAACACACTTGTCATGTTTTTCTTGTATACCATGTGTTCTAAAGGCATACTTGATGACACCTAAAAAGATATCCCTATACATAAAATTTTGCTGTTTCTTGCTTAATTTCAATTTTTCTATGATATGTTGTTATGCCCTCCATAAAAAAATTATGCTTGTAACCAATGCATGTGAGTGTTATAGGTATAGGTTTGCACTTACAAACTAGTAAACATTCATGCCTATGAATGTTTTAATCCAGCTAAAAGGCTTACATTACTTATTCTTATAAGCATCCTTATTTAATATATTAATTCCAATTTCTTTGTTTGTATTTTAATATAAGAAAATTGTAATAGATGTACTATTTTCACCAAATAATTATAAGCAGTCAAATTTTAAAATATTTGCATATATAGTAATTAATATTGTATTATAAGAAAATACGTGACAATGCTCATTAATACAATAACAACGTTTGCAAATTTTTTAAAAAGTAACTAGATTTACAAATATTTTTTAAATTTGACTAGTTTTAAAAGTTTTTCTTTAATATATATATATCTAAATTATTATGTTGTAGTATAGGTGAATCTAAGTATAGGGCATTCATAATATACATTTATCACACACTTTTGATCCAACAAGGGCAGCCTTCCAATTTGTAGCCCCTTTAGATTTGTAGACATAGATTTTGTCATAAGAGAAAGCAACTCATGTCCCCACTTGACAATGCTAATTTGACTCAATAAATTGTGTAAAGGAAGAATGAAACTAATAATCCATTTGAATGAGTGTTGGGGTTTGAAAAATTGTTATTATTCAACATGGCCATCACTTTCAACACTTAAAAGCCTACACAAATTTCAATGTTATGATATCATTTGTTATGGTACCAATTTCTATGGTTATACATTAGATCCACAATCAAATGAATAAGACAAAGGAAACTGCCAAGGCATCCCAACCAAATGAGGGCCATAAAATGGACTCAAACTAATGAAAATCTCTGGTCAAGAAAAATAAGACCTAAA
Source organism: Cyclanthera cordifolia (assembly GCA_037832605.1). Classification (NCBI taxonomy): domain Eukaryota; kingdom Viridiplantae; phylum Streptophyta; class Magnoliopsida; order Cucurbitales; family Cucurbitaceae; genus Cyclanthera; species Cyclanthera cordifolia. Next base: position 5,185,436 of record JBBMEG010000009.1, on the reverse strand, counting down.
GTGTATTTATGAAAAAGCTGTCACCAAAGTCGAAAGAGAAACATAAAATTTAAGGAGGGACCAGATATCACTTGAATCACTATCAACTCCTCTAAAAGTCGTATTATTCTTCTCCTACACTAAAGAATGTGAGGGAGCTTCTCGAGCTTTTATCTACGACCCGGGTCTAGCATGCTAGAAATCAAACGCTTCGAAGAACCGTCTGATCGAAAGTGATAAAAAGAATTGGGGCCACACAGCATACCAGAGAATAATATTGTCATCACCAAATATTAGATCACAAAGTTTTTTTAATTTTCTTTTAATGGCAGCAATCAATATAATCATCTATAACAAGAGTAGTAGCACAGTGGCATTAGTGTTGACCTGAAGACTAAGAGGTCTTGGGTTTGAGTCCTAGGTTTGAGTCCCCCACCCTCATTGTTGTAACCTCAAAAAATATATATTATCATCCATAGTGTGCTAAATTGTATGGTGACCGAATTTGTCACTTAACTCCTAAAATATCCACAATAAACAGTCAATTGTTTTCTAACTGTGACCAAAATTCACAAGGGGGTTGGGAAGTTGTTAAAGGATCAATACCAAGGTCTGTTGTCTCTACAATCTTGTAATCACCAGCTAAAATAAAAACTTGTGCAGCGAAAGGAAAAGAAAATCTTACCATCCAAAGGAACTCATCCCCATAGCCTACTGATAAAGCCCTTTTTGTCCTTTTTCATTCTATGCTCAAGAGATGGAAAGTCGATGAAGTTAAAAGCAAGGTCCAAAACAATGGGATTCCGGGGAATCGCCTGGAATGCCGGAGGAAAAGCTTCAATTCGTGGTGGAGCATTCTTGGTATTAGAATTGCCAATTGCAGACTCATAGTTGTCAAGGCTTTGTAGGAGGTATTTGACAGGCTGTAACAAATTGAAGATGGATTTGATAGATTTTAGCAAACAAGCAAAGATATAAACTAATATAAGAATATGTGCTCGTGAAAACATAGCTTTCCTTTCCCAACAAAAAAGAAGTATTACTCTATTACTAAGAAATTTGGTCTATAATGCAACAGGAAACTGATCGAGCATGCTCACAGATTTACTCGGGTTGATTATTTTGTTAATTGTCAATGACGACGATTGATTTGCATCTACCAATGAGTATTATTCAATGTAGGACCAAACCAAGCAATTCAATCTGGTTTTTTAGAAATCTAGGCACAGATGTCAGCCCGTAGAATATTTCCAGTTGAAATCAGGTAATAGCAATGGCAGTTCAATCTGGTTCCAGCTTGAAAAGGAAAAAGACCAACTGAACAAACGTAATTAGTACCTTTTTCTCGGCTCCATTCAACGACATGTTAGAGATCTTCTTCGACAGATTTTCTGGGGCCTTTACCTCCTCAATAATTCCAGTTGCATGCTCTATGCAACTGTTGGCTCTGCATTCCTCAATCAATGTCTTCAACTCTTCAATCATCTTCCATTGCAAATATTAAGCAGAAGTTATTTCAATATGTATACTCAAATGCTTGTTTGTGAACCAACTTTTAAAATAGCTTTTTTTCTAAGAAATCTACTTTTGTATTCAAAATTGTTTTTGACAACTATAATCGGGTAAAATCTAATGTTAATGTACACCAAAAATCACTTTTTTAGAGGGAAATGAGTTTCGTTGATGAATGAATAAATGAGTAAAACTCCAAAATAACAAACATTAAGTATATGATCTTTTATAAAAAAGGGGCAACTTTCACTTAAAGAAATACTGTTTGCGAAAACAAACTGTCTAAATGAAACAAAGAGGAGACATGTTTTCACAGAATTTTTGTTCTCTTTGAAAACAACCACCAAACAGCTTCTAAACCTCAACAAGGATTAGAAAAATATTCCTCAGAGAAAAAAAATTCCAGCAACAGGCTATTGCACAAGCTACAGCAGTGGAAACTACCAAAAATATCAGTGGTTGAATGTTCAAGATGAAAATGGTTGGATATTCTGATTAGCATGCTACTAGAGTATTCTACGTAATATACATACTGGATCACTGATATTTGCTGTACGGAATTTTTTTATGGCATCTTCAGCAAGGGAACGAGAATGGCAGTAAAGCGCATAAGCTTCTGCTCTTTTTCCAGCCAGACCATATGATTTTGCCAAGTAAAAGCACCTGTATATACATAGGAGATCCATCATTACAGAAAATTGGTGCCAGCAAACATCAACTAATCCACACTTGAGTAAGTAATGATATATAATCAAGAAAAAATGACAAAACTAACAAGATTAGAAATGTAAAAGGTCAGAGAATAAATATGTATTGAAGGACCAATTAAAATTCAATCAATTTCATATATGAATCTGCCTACTTCAAGTGTAATCAATGTAAAATGGGCAGGGACCAAAGAAGCAATGTCCAGAGCACCCTGACACCAGTTCTGTTTCAAAATAAACACTTATCCACACTTTTGGAAATAAGAAGTGTGAATTAGTTATTTTTTGTTTTTGGTTGGTAGGCATCATACTAACTGTGATAGGTGGGTACAAGCATCTTCTCTACTCAAACATGCTACATTCTACCCCCATTTTGCCGTTTAGTGTACTTCCCAATTCTTTTTCAAATGATATCTTTGTTTCTTACCAGTAATTTTTTGAAGTCCATTGTCTTCAACAGAAATATTGATAAATAATAAAAATAAAAAATAACTTAAAAAATCTATCAACAAAAAGAATGTCGATATGAAACTAAGGAGATGTGTCCGAAGCACGACAACGCTGGAAAAATAACAACTGGGCAGGTTAAACAGTAAACAAGAGAACATAAAACATACAAGGTGCAGGATACAAGCTAAAGGCCTTAGCAAGCAGTCATGAGTTATGAGGTCAAAAAAATGGTTTTTTTTAAATAAGGCACAACTATTTTGTTTTGAAATCCGTGAGTGTACGGATCAGCTAACTTGCACCTCGACTTTTCTCACGAGACATACCGTCTGACACAATTATACTTGAATATTAAGAAAATTTGCAAGAAATTAATCCCTAGGTAGGTACCACCATGGATTGAACCTTAAATAGAAAACAAGAGTATATAAAACAAGGTGTGAACTATAGATAATAGCCTTAGCAAGCAGTTTGAGGTAAAAAAAAGGTTTTATTTTTTGATATCCTTGAATGCTATGAAGCACAGATACAATGAGACGCAAATTTTGAAAAAACTAGGACACTGACACATTTGGGATACGCCAATTATATATGAAATAATAATAATAACAACAACAACTAGAACAAATAATACGAGAACAAACAATGATTTTACTCAAAGTACTTTGATTTTGACACCTTTTCCTATGCTTAAATAATTTTGAAGAAATCATTTGCTTGATGAGATTCGGAGACGAACACGAGAGAATAGACTCATACTATTTGTGTGGAAAGATGTGAGGCGAGTGTTCTTGAAGATGGATTGGCAAAGAGGTAATGTGTCAAAGAGAAAGATGAACAATTCTCTTCTCTAAAGTATGCAGCAATTAGATTGTTGGAGAAGTTCAGTCCGTTCAATATTATATTAGGGTTTTTTTTTTGTTCATTTTTAAAATGTGTGTTTTACATTTTAAGAGTGAGCTAATTAAATGAAACAAAGTGTCTTTTTATTTGGACTAAACATACTATTTTTTTTCAAAAAAAAACTTGCAATTTTTTCCGTGTCCATTATTAAAAAAATAATAATAATAAATTAGGCACTTAAATTCACGTGTCCGACATATGTCCCAGGCGTGTCCAATCGTGTCCGTGTTCGACACGAACACTCTTCCCTAAATGAAGTGTTTGTGCTTTATAGTTTGAATGTTCAGGCCAATTACGTAGACATCGACTATACTCACAAGGCATAGTGCCGAACCCTACAACATTTGGATGTCTAGAAAACTCTTAGAAAATTAATTGTTAAGTAGATGGTCATCATGGATCATGGATGAACTCATTACCTCTTAATTCCTCAAGACTCCTCTTGACTGCTAGACCAATGGTTAAATAATTATAAACAAATTGATTGACAGAGGGAAGCTAGTGCATTATTAGCAAATTTTCAAGATCGAAAAAAGAACATTTCTGTGATTGAAAAAAGAACGGGCAATCCAGACTGCAAATTTCTAGAACAATGTAAACATGGATGTTTTTCTGATCAGTAAGAAAGATCAAGAACTCAAGAGAAGAAACCTTTCTCCACGAAAGGCTATACTTTTAAGGGAGCACTCTTCCACAAATGTCACTTCTTCCAACTTCCTATCTCTTCCCGAACTGACTAAATCAGAAAGATCAGCAATATTCTGAAAAAATATAAAAATAAATAAATAATCTATAAAATATATTACTAGCTCCTCCAGAAACCCTCTATTTTTAGTCGAGCATTCAAGTATAGTTAAATTAAATATGAAAATAAAAAACGAGAATACGTAAAGATGCTTACTTGTATTAAAAGATCATACAACCGAACAAGTTCCTCCGGCTTCGTAACTTTCTCATTTTTCTCATCATGACGCTTAACAAGCTTACTTTTTGCAATTTTTACCAATAACTGGTTGCGTTCAATTGTCCTTTGACCCAACACTGCACTAACAGCTTTATCAAGCCCGCTTAAATCCTCTTTGACATTTTCATCATTTCCAGCACTGACCTAAACAAATAGAACACTGGAACGTAAGTCTAGAAGATCAAATTAGTAGAGATGCAAAATCTACAAGAATTCAAAGAAAGGCTATTGTCAATCTTCCACATACCAAGTCACTGCGAATAGAGCTCCTTGCCTCATGGTATGCTGCAAAGATCTTATCAAAAATGGACAATCTTTTTTCTGCTGGAAGTGAGTCTGCTGAACCTCGCAAGTCCTTTTCTAATTCTCGAGCTGGATAATTTCATGCAGACATTATTAGGAATTCTGAATGAGAAAGTGCAAATATTAACCTGATGGTAAGTAAGGACAAGCCTTGAACAGATTCCTAAAAAATACAACATAATAAGGAATTTACAGAATAGGTTTCACAACTTATTCCTCAGAGCTTATCTAGCCAAACACTCCAGTGTAATCACAATATAAAATCAAGATACCAGCACACATCTGAAAATGGAAAACCTCATTTTATACAATGATACAAGACTCCCCTCTACACTGTCTGATTCACCCTTTCAAGGGTGCTAAGACCTTGCTATGTGTTGAGAACCCACATTGGAAAAGTGAAGAGGCCTCCTAGCATTTAAAGATAGGTGGATACTTCCATCATCACCAATTCGTTTTGAGATAGAACCCCACACTATCAACAAATAGACATTTTCTATCTGTTTTCCTTTGGATACTTTGGAAGGAAAGAAACCAATGAGTTTGTTTAGACAAGGAGCTTCTCTTTCCCAGTTTGAAGCATTAACTTCTGCCATGCGGACATTCAAATTAAGAAGCGTAATTTCTTGGTTTAAATAGGCTTAAAGAGTAAAGACCATTTATCCAATTGTGAGTTGAGTCGTCACTGTCCCTAACTACACTACCTCCATCCATAGAATCTCGTGCTGCTTGCAATATGGACATGCTATTCATAAGGATGGTCATGGCCTTGATATTAAATGATTGATAGAATGAATACCAACCTTTTAATACGGAAACTCTAGTTTTTGCATTGGATATTGGAAACTTATGACCAAGCCAATGAAACTCTGTCATGGAAACAGCCTGCTGAGATCTGGCCTCCGACATGACAGCCTACAAGTAATAATGTACAAGAATATAAAACAAACTATGTCCTCTAATTGACTATAAACATAAAGACATTATCAGATTAACCAAATACAAAACAAAAGACGATCAATGGCACAATTATGAAATTTCATTAGCTTTTATTGAAAATCTGAGAAGTCATGTAGTTTGTAGTTGAAAAATATTCCTGAAGTTATCCTCCATCTTTTGTTGTTTTTTTTATATTTGTGAGTGTTTGAGTCAACAAGCGCACTTCAACTATTTTCATAGGAAAACCCAACCCTACGTCATTTGGTTGCCAAGGAAACCCGTAACAAATTAATTCTTAGGTAGGTGACCACCATGGACTGAACCATAACCTTTTAGTTTTCCAGGACCCTTTTGATCACTAAACCAACATAAGATGGTTAAATTATCTTTGTCTTATCCCTTTCTATAACAAGCAGTGTCCACAGGTCTACAGTCTAACTAATAACAAATAGATGGACATCAAAAACAATTATACTATAGCTTATATAGATAACTTCTATTTCGAATCTGCAACTAAAATAGACTGGACATTAAGCTTCAACTAAATTAGTATAAAAAGGTAACTTAAAGTGAAGTTAGTTTCAAGAAACTATGTTGCAAAGATCAAATGGTAACGTTGGTCTGAATGAAGAGATGTTCCAAAATAGGGCTTTGGTATGGCACACTTTCTCTAGAGATATTCCACAGTAAAACACCGATCATCTTATATCCCCTGGTCCTCTTCAGCCTTCGACATCCTTCTCTGGACTCTGGAGATGTCTTAGTTTTTTATTATTGGTTTTTGGTTCCCCTCTTTGAGCTCTCTGTTTAGATTGATTATGTTTTCTGCTTGTTTTTCTTTTTTTCTTTTTTTTTTTTTGTTATTGTACTCTCCAACCTTTTTTCCCCTTTTACTAGGTTCTTTCCCATCCTTCACTTTTTTCTTGCTTCAATAGGCTTTGTCTCTTGCTCATAACATCAATGAAAAAGGATTCTTTCCAATAAAAAAAAAAAACATTGGTCTAAAGAACAGTCAGTTCTTCCACAAAGAACACTAGAAAGAGAATTTCTTCAATCCACAATGCAACTGTTATCAATCAACCCAATCTTTTCAAGTCGTTCTAGAGAAGAGATATTATAAAGGTAAGAAACTCGTTGCTAAAAAAAAAAATTTCTTTTCTTAATATCTTGGAATGTCTAGGTCAACTTATGCGAACCTCTACAATGCTCACAAGACACTTTTACATTTTTTATGTATTTTTGGTTGCTAAACAATTAACAGTACTTTCTACTTTGATATGTAGCTGATCCCAGCTAAGAAAATGATGGCTTTAAGCAATGGTTTGAGTAGCATAGCACCTCTCAAAAGTTACACAATTTGCTCCCAGATAATGATCAGACTGCTAACTACGGGCAAAAAATCCACCTATGACAATTTCATTTGAGAAAATGATGGTAGAAGTTATAACAACCACAGGTCCACCACCATTAACCACAAACATCTATGCCTATACTGAGGTCAGCAAGAAATATGAGAGAAATGTAGAAATGTTAGAACTTGTCTTTGGTTGAAAGTTCTCCAAATTATTATATAAAATCAAGGCCTCAAACAAACCTTTCTTGAAAACTATTATATAACTTCATGGACAATAGAACTTTTCAGTAAAAGAAACACAGAAATCAACAAGAGAACTGAACTCTTATAAACTGTGAAACCAATTTGAGAGTCTAACTTTTGTCAGTTGAATAAATTTTAAATTTATGGGGCTCATACATACTACATGCTCCCTTATAAACAAAATAAAATAAATAAATAATTGGAATAGAAGAGATAAATAAATGCATAACTTGAAAGTAGAACTGTAGAAGGCAAGCAAACAGACCTCTAATTTAGCTTTGAAAAGGTCTAGAGCAGGGCCTTCCATTTCCCCAATATGTAGAAGTTCAGAGGCTTGTAGATTTGATTTGCCAATCTTGTGCAAGCAGTATCGTATACTAGGTTCTAACTCCTCCACACGTTCACGACATAACACTTGATTCTCTAGGTCTCCTACTTTCCCAAGTTCTTCATAAACAGCTCTGGAAGGAAAATAAAACATTAGCAAATCGCGTTATTTGACAAATCAAAATGAGAAGATAAACTACACAGGGCCTTTAGGAAATCATGTATCCTTCAAAAATTTTGGATTCATATGGATAACAGTAGACATGATAGATAAATTACAATTGTCTACTTTTATCTTATAGTGGTCTACAGGTCTCAACAGTAAGAACGAGAATACCAAACACCTTTTCCTCAGTTGCACTTAAGCTTTAACGATCCTTTGGGTGTTAGCTTACCAACCTTTGAGGATCAACAAAGCCCTTCATATCCAAGATGGGACTCTATCACTAGGGATGTGTTTGTTTTTGGTAGAAAAGAGTGAGTGGAGAGGAGAGGAAGGGTTAATGGTAATTGAAGTAATTAACTTCTCGTACGGGGATTGGTGTTACTGGTGTAAGTAGTGGCTGAGTGATACGATTGATGTGAAATTTGATGAAGGGTTTAATGTATGGTTTGATGATTGGTTAAGAGTGGTAGTTTACTACCAAATACAAATAAGGAGTTTTTGAGGAATAGTGGTTTAACATTCATGTTGTACAAAAAACAAACATAGCCTTAATGCCTTCTATGGGGGCCATTTTCAGGAAAAATGGTTGGAATGAAATAGAAGTTTCAGTGAGAGGAGAGGGGAAGGGAAGAATTATGGGATGCCAACCCAGAGTTACTTAAAGCCACCTTAATGGAACCTAATTCCATCGCACGTCTCTTCTAAATGAACCACATTATCATAAAGAAAATGTAGACTCTGAGCCTTCCAAACTTTTCTAGAACGGAAGTGACCTTGTCGCTCTATTGGATTTTAGGCTTTTCTAATATGGAGGACAGAAAAAGAAAAACTCATCTTAACCATAAAAAAAAAGAAGACATTGCAAGAAGTAGTTGGTCATTTAAAAAGGAATTTAAAAACAAAGAAATAGAAGGAAGCACCTAGCTCTTTTGAAGTTTAGTAATGCTGTGTCCCAATTCCGATCTTGTTCAAACAACAAGTTCCCAGTCATATACGATGCATAAGCCTACATATAGATTACAATTGTGACTCTTCATTAGACGTAATTTTAAATTTTCAATCATATAGGGCATATATGCTTCATAAAAAAACTAGGACCGAACCTCAGCTTCCAAAGATGTCCTTGAGTCTCCCTTGCTTGCACATAATTGTGCAAAGAGAGTGGCCCATTTTACTGCCTTTCTGAGCCTACCAATCAAATAGATACGCTGGCGTGCATTTGGACCATCTGGTAGTTGCCTTTTCTCCATGGCATGACTCCATGCTCTTTCCGCGGTATAAAGAACAACATGGAGAAACCTAATTTAAATCCAGAAGGTTGATAGTGGCTGAATTAGTTAACACAGACACGGAAAAAATCAATTTAATTGATATTTTCCATTTTCTTTCCCTTTATTTTTTCCTACCCCATTCCAATAGAATCAGTGTATATCAAGGGTAACGTTATTGGCAATTTTGTTAGCAAATTCTAGATATTTTTCTGGTCAGTAACAAGAGGAGAATACTTTGAAGCGCAAACGAAAAAAGAGCAAGTAAAGATGCAACATGTAAATATGTGAAGAATCTAAACTGCTAAATGGTGCAGACCTGACTTCGCTAACAGTTGATTGAGTTATGGCTCGTTTGGTGTACTTTCCACGGCCATGAGTGAATTTCAGAGACTTATACAGTCTCCTTAGTCGAGCTGTGCAATACCTCCTACGCATCAATTCAAAAGAAAAAAAAAATCAATTCTACCAGTAATCAACAGCCTATCCTATGCAATCAGGATAAATTCACAACACTTGAAACGCTAGCATAATTCGGTGTAAGAAACTAAAACAACATAACAATGAGAGAAATGATACATAATGCATTTTCACAAACCGATAGCGTGTATAATCTCCATGACGTAACCCATGCTGCATCTGGGCAGATTTCAAGAGCTGCAATACTTCAAAAACAGCAGAAAAACCACCATCAGCATCAAACAAACAAAAAAAGTTAAAGTCCAACATGATGAATTTAGCCACAGATGATACAATAGGCGAAATGAACATACATGAATCGACAAGGGCATACCGTTAATGGAAAATCTAGGACTATCGGGGTCAGAAGCATTGGAGTTAGCGGTTTCCACTTCCATGGCCGCCATTGGAGCTTTACTTCGCAATCAGGGCCTTAAAAACAATGAGCAGCTATCAGTAGTTAATGAATGAAGCGGCGGAAAATGCTGAGAAAGAAGTTGGGGATCGGAATCTGTGATGCACGGCGGGGGAATTAGATGACTAACCCAACCAAGATCTCCGCAATTGTGTTGATGAACTCTTAGAAGTGGCGACGGCTGCTGCGAATCCTTGTTTTGCCTCTGCGATTCGCAGTGTTTGCTTATTTCATAGCTTTTTGCCAATTGATTTTTTTTTTTTTCTTGCCTTTTCTTTTTTTAACTAATTTTTTCGGTAAATTATTTAATCTAATTCATTCTAATTCGTTTCAAGAAAAAAGGATTAGTATAATAAAAAAATTAAATTAAATATTATTTTGTTCATCCATTTTTCAATTTTTAAAAGTTCAATTTTAATCAAAAAATTAAATTAATTAAAATAATATGTTTTCTTGTTGTTTTCTCTATTAAATCCTTCTTCTTCCTCAACTCATGTCTACTTAATGAGTAAATAGCCATTTGTACATATCATATCAATCCAATTCTATTTTTAGTCGATCTGAACTTTATTATGGATTTCTTTCGCAATTAGTCTGATTCTTTGTGTAGGTTACTATTGTTTAATATTTGATTGGTATTTGTGAATTGTTGGTTGTATTTCTGCATCCACATTTTTTTCTTAGTGTTGTGTCGTGTGATTTGTTAAACGAGTGCATTGTTTCTTGCGACATGAATCCTCATCATTCGTGAGTTATTTATCTTCTTTGTTATTTCTTAATCGTGCTTTAACTTTCACCCAATTTTGAGTGTGGGATCTTGAATCTTTAATCGTCCAAAACTTTTGATTGGCATCTATTTTTGTTGTGGAGCAAATGATGCTTTAGGGAGTTGGTCGATTGGATTCCTTACGGATGTCGATTAACAATTGTGTCGAATTCTTGTCATAGTGATGGTCTTATGACGATGGGGAAGAGAAAATTGGAGAGAGCACCAAACTGTCGAGGATGATTGAAAGTCTTTCAAAGTTTGACAAGTGTTGAACAATATTCAATCAATCTTTATTGAACTTATCAACTTGTATTTATACAATAAGAGAAAGATGGAATAAGCTCTAACTAATGAATATTACAACAAAAATGATTAACTAAGCTTGTATCAAAGGTTTACTTGACTACACATTAGAAGTCGAACTTGACTATAGTTAATGCATTGTTACGCCTCCTCAAGACGAGAGATGGTGCAACTCAAAATACCCATCTTGACCATGAAGTTATGCGGTGTAGAAACTAGCAGAGCTTTTGTGAATATATCTGCGAGCTGGTACAAATTTATTTTTTATTATCCTAATCATAGACTTGTATTAGCTTCCTTAGTTTCGGTGTCCTAAATAAGAGGTGCCTTAAAAGCAAAGGCCAAGCGGAACAAGAAATAGGTTATAATAAGTACAAATTTAATTTTTGAAAAATAATTGATTTTCCCTGTTTGTTTGTTTAGGAAGAATGAGAGGAAGCGGATCTGGTCTTTATGACGAGAAATCAACTCAACAAAATGTGAAGATGTTATTTTCTTTAGAGTTTATATTTGATTCTCTATGTGCTGGCTTATAAAGAGATGAAATTGAAGTTATGGTGTAGTTTGTAGGAGTTTATATGCAAGTAGGGTCAATAATTAAAAACTGCGAGAGAAATGCATTAATGGTAAGAGACTTGTTTAGGTTCGTCCAGGATTGCAAACTAGCACTGCTATAAAAATGGGCTTTCATGACAATTCAATGTAATGAAAAAAACTGAAAATTGTCATGAAAAGGAAAAACATGCGTGCTTTGTATGAAAAGAGAGAGATTTTTAAGTTAAAACAAATTATGACAAGTCTTCAATCCCTACCCTCAAATTTAAAATTTTGGGGATTTTTGAAGTAATATGCTTAAGGTACACTAAAAAAGAAATAGTTTCATACGTGTGAGAGACAAGGCTTATATTGAGATAATAAGGAGAGCGATGGCATTTACATAGAGTATTTTAGTTTTTCTTTTTGTTATGTGGTTCATTATTTTTGTGTTAATGAAGGAATTGAAATTTTAAATTTTGAAATAAAAGACGATTATGATAATGCTGCATGATAGACACGTATTCGTAGTGGTAGGCACATGATAGCCAAGTGTTATCTTCAAAACTCCACATCCAATTTTTGAAATAATATCTTCTCTTTAGCATAACTCGGTCCCATAGTTTACCAACGGTATTATGTCGGAAAATACTCCTATTGCCTGGAATACTATAGTTAAACAACTGCAGTCATTCATTAAGAGTTATATCTGTCAATAATGATAAAAAACTTGCATCTATTTATTATGAAGAACATGTAACATCTCCATCTCATATAGATACGGAGGTTCAATCCCACTTCGCAAGTCAAGTAAATGTCATTACAAAAGAATTTTCAATTGATAAAGAAATTTTCAAAAGAGATTTTATATCCAGAAAAAACACTTTAAGGAGAAATATATTCTTTCAAAATTACACCGAAGAAGAGCGTGCAAACTTTAGACAATAATGGTATACATATCTTCAAGAAATTGAAGATAGTATCCCATTCTTTGAATGGATGCAATCATCGATTAATGTTCTTTTACAAACAAAATGGAAAACATAATTTCGAGGAGAAATCCACTCTACTAACCCTCCGTTAGAAGAGGTGGAATTTGATACCAATTATGGAGAAACTATTAAAGTATCTTCATTCAAAAACACTATGGGTGACGAAAAAAGCTAGCCAACGTTGAAAGACATTCACAATAGACAGCATCAAAATAACTTTTCCAATAAAATTCTCTGTACTATAGCTAGTCAGATAGAAAAAATTGAAAATAATACTCATAAGTCTTTCATACCCTCGTCCGTACCCTCGACCTCATCAAGCACCAATATGATAATGCCACAAGTAGACAAGAGTATTCCACTCTTTTGACTAACGATATTGAGTAAAGTCGAAAGATTAGACTCAAAGAATGATATTTTGACTCAAATTGAAGAAAAAATTAATAAGCTTTATATATCAAAAGATTCCAATCAAAATATTAATGTGATTAACAAACCAAATGAGAATGAACTCGAACAATTTGAGAGTGACTTTTCCTATGAGGATGAATTACTCGAAAAAATAAATAAGATTTATAAAACTGGATCAACGCGGAATACCAGTCTGCAACAATACATGCGCAGAAATTGGTATGCTCAACCCTCCTTCCCGAATATGCAATTTGAAGAAAAAACACAAATGACTCAATCCTCTTATGATGGTACCGCCATTCACGAATGGAATGTCGACGAACTATCAGATTATTTAGTAATGAATCTAATCAACAAAATGTTAATGGTTTTTAATGCCTATAAACTCACAGGAAAAGCAGACCATTCAATAGCACAACTTTTAGTTACCAGTTTTACTGGCTTACTAAAAGACTGGTGGGATAAATATCTTGACGAAGCCAGTAGGGAAAGCATCCTTAATGATAGTACAATAGTCACAAGATTATCTACTTGCAAAACTAAAGGACAAATAACTCAAATAGTAGAGTTAGAAGAAAACGTTGATGATGTCGTCAATACACTTCTTTATACCATTACAAAATTTCGTATTGGTGAACCTACAATGTATCAAGAAAGATCCGCCGAAATCTTAATGAAATTAAAATGCCCAACTTTAGGCAACTTTAGATGGTATATGAATATGTTTTATCACTAAAGTAATGATACGAACTGATAGCTCACTTTCCCTTTGGAAGATTAAATATGTGAAGGACTTCTAAAATACTTTTATCAAAGAATTACAAATGGTTTACATAGCAAGTTCCCAAAAGGCATTCCATGGGATACTATTACTTATGGGGACCTAAGCTCCTTTATTATCCAGGAAGGACTTAATTAAGCTATATAGTGAAACCAAAAAATGCAAGCTAAAATCAATACATCCGAATCTCGTAAAATAGAACTAGGAAATTTTTGGAACCAATATGGTTTTACAAAAGAAAAGGCTCATTCAACCTCCAAGAAACAAACACACAAAAGATTTAAAAAAACATTCAGGTCTTACCAACCTCTCAATCGTCAAAATTTTCAAAAACAATATTATAAATCAAGATTTAAAAAAACTAAGAAACCTAACAAATCCAATAAAACACAAAATGAGACCCAATAAAAAAGAAGCACAAGATAGGTTACGTACTTTAAATGCAAAAGGAAGGGCACTATGCAAATAAATGCCCGGTAAAGGAAAAATTAACTGTTTAGAAATAGATGATGGTCTTAAGGAATAATTAATTCAAATGGTGTTATCCGACTCCGAAGAAAATGATAATTATTAGATTCTAGACATTGAAGAAGAATCTGATACATATTCAAGCAATGATGAACGAGATTAAGTGATAATGGCAAACAGATATGTACTTATTGTATTAATTCAAATCGAGTCTGTGCAGGATGTGTAAATGTCCTCACTGATGAACAAAGAACATTATTAGATATAATTGATAAAGTTTCTAATCAAAAAATCAATTGAAAATTTTAAAAAGTCTTAAAACATCTATCTTATCATTAGATGGTGCAAAATCCTCAAAGGTTAATGAATCAAGAGATTCCTATAAACCTTACCAAATTATTGATTTTTGGAAAGTTTGAAAAAACCAAAAGAAGTTACTACTAATGAGCTTCAAAAAGAATTAAATGATCTTAAAAAATAAGTCCAAATTCTCAAAATGGAAACAAACACAAATATAGAGAAATTAAAGCAAGAAGTTGCCACTATTATAACTAAATCAAATGAACGTGAGCAAAACCTTCCTGATGATCATAATACATTCATTGGAAGAATTTCGACATTCAAATCGCAAAAACGGTATTCATTAGTCACTCTTAAAATTCATACGCAGGAGGAGATCAAAACTGTATTCGAAAAGGTCTTATACATTCCAAATATTTTGAAAAACATACGAAAGTTTAAATGGTGCAAATAATAGCAAATTAAATATTAATTACAAACTTTCGTAAGTTCATAATTGTAAATATAGAATTTGTTTCATCAACTCATTTATGTTACTAAAAGATTTAAGCCTAGAACTAATCCTAGGAACCCATTTTTAACTCAACTATATCTTTCAAAACTTTGAAAAAGGACTTGAATCAAAAGTTCTCGGGGAAACATTACTTTTTAATTTCATTCATCCAATAATCAAACATGGGGTTAATCACCTCGTAGATAAAACCTCAAAATCTTTAAAAAGGAAAGTCAAATTAATTTCTTAAAAGACGAAATATCTTGTAAAAAAATAGACGAACAAATCCAAAGTCCCAATATTCAATCATAGATAAAATCTTTACAAACACAGTTGAGAGTGATATTTTCTAAAATATTCCAAATGCATTCTGAAATAGAAAACAACATATTGTTACTCCCCATACTCCAAGGGATTTTGTGAAAAATATATCTCAACAAAAGCAAGGACAATTCAAATGAATAATGAACTACTAACATTCTGCAAAAAAGAAATTGATGATTTGTTGCAGAAGAAGCTAATCCGTCCATCAAATAGTTTGTGGTCTTGCGCAGCATTCTATGTCAACAACTAGGCGAAAAAGGAACGAGGTGTTCCAAGACTGGTAATAAATTATAAACCATTAAATAAGGTTTTCGAATGGATTAGATACCCAATTCCCAACAAAATCAATTTAATCAAAAGAATATCCAGTTCAAAGTATTTTCAAAATTTGATATGAAATCTGGTTTTTGGCAAATACAAATTGCGATAAAGACTGCTATGAAACTGCTTTCAATGTTTCTTTTGGACAATATGATTGGAATGTAATGTCATTCTGTTTAAAGAACGCTTCATCCGAATTTCAATAGTAAAAAAAGGAATTTTATCCATAGTTCTTTGTGTTCAAAAATTTCAAGGAGATTTGATTAAAAAACATTTTATTACTTAAAAAGATTCTCAAGCATCTAAGTTTGTTTTAGAAAAATATGTGAAGAATCTTGTCTCAAAATAAATCTTTGCAAGGTGGCAGACGATTTTATCTGGTTTTGATTTTGAAATTTTGCCTATAAAAGGCCAAGACAACCCCTTGGTTGATTACCCCTCAAGAGAGTTTTTTCTCTATAAACCTTCTTCTTCTCTCCCTGAACCTTTTTCTTCTCTTTCTTCCAATTCTCTCCCAAAATGATAGTACGAAAAAGAAAAACAAGCAGCCTTCTTCTACAACCTCACCATCAACACCAACTCTGCCTACTCTAATGACATTAGATAACTATGTCATGGATTTTGGCTATACCTTGGTAACTAGATCTAAGGCAAAAACCAACCTTCAAATGGAGTCATCAACTCCACCTCCGACCAAGCCTTTGGCCGGAAATCAAACAAAATCGATGAGATCATCCATCCCAACTACTTTCAGCTCAAACGCGGTTATTCCCGACCGCTTTATTCCAAAACCCGAAATCAAAATTTACTTTGATAAATCAATCATCATTTATAAAGCACCCATAGAACCCGAGTTCGAAGATCCAAAACTATCTAAAATTATTAAGAAAACTTATCCAACATGTTTATTTTTCATGCCTAAATCTCTTTAAAAAAAACCCGAAGGTTTTATTAGTTTATTTTAGTCAATACAAAATCAATCGAAATTACTCACATTTCTAATAAAAAAGATCCAGCAAAAATTTGTCAAAGAATGATTATCAGAAAATGGTTATCTCTAAAACATAAGTGAAAAACGAAGTCAAGCATTTTTAAACTCTAAGTCAAGGCTTCTAGTAGTATTGGCACAAACATCTTTAGAAGCAGATTTCCAAAAGATCCTACAAGGAGCGGTTTCAATCTGTTCTTCCTCTTCTTCAACCATTAACGAAGAGGACGCAATAGATTTGGATGATTCCCTCTTAAATACTCAAACTCTTGAAATATAATTACGAATAACATTAGTCCGCAAATTGTCATTAAACTATAAAAAAAAAAAGAAGTGTTTTAGCATTTTACTTTGCAATTTCTTAGATGTCTCTTAAAATTTTGTAAATTTTGTAGTTGTCTATCTTAATAATTGTATATTATTTTAGTATGTAATATGTAATTTTTTGGGATTTAATAAAAGCTTATACATTTTGTGTCTGAGGAGCATCAATTTTTATCTTCATCATCAACACATGAGATGTAGTTCAACTAACAAATCTCACCGCCACCTGAAACATATGATTAATGCGGTTGTTTAACTATAGTATTTTCTAACATAAGACCTCTGGTAAACTATGGGACCTAGTTATGCTAAGGAGACATGTGAGAAGATATTATTTCAAAAATTGGATGTGTAGTTTTGAAGATAAACGTGGCTATCATGTGTCTATCACTACGAATATATGTGTATCATGCAGCCTTCTCAGTGACATGTAAGCATGTATATATTTTAATATGTTACTATCTTGCATAAATTTTGATTTCTTAGGTTCTATAATTTTTCTGACATTTTCATTTTCTAGGTTAATTTTAGTTTTGTTTTATTCAAACGAATATGTCAGGGGTACTTTTTCCTGCATGTTCTCCATGTGTCGTAGAATATGTCGACATTTACACATGTCTTCATAGATTCAATGTTATTAGTTTAACAATTTGCATGGTCATTGTCATTACTTGTCAAAGAATCCCTCAGACACTAACACGTGTCAGGAAGGATTCCACCTATACATTTGGTATGTTTTAATTTAAATATGGTAAGTTATAGGTATTTAATAGGTTCATTTTTTGTTATTATATAAGCATGAATAATCATTGAGAAAACTTGTAACACTATAATCAACTTTTTTGGTACTACATTTGTGAAAACACATTTGAGTGCGCCTTATTTTGTGTTATACAATTTTCTACAACATTAATTGTGTATCACCAAATTTTCTCATTTTAATAGAAACATATTCATCTTGTTTCACTCTCTCATTTCTTTCTTTGTTCAACAAAAATTGAGACATTGATTTGATTTTTGCTTCTGCAATATTCATTTTATATTTCATTTTTTCACAACAAAATTTTTATGAAAGTGGCAACACTATCAATGATTTTTTTAGTGCTTATGTGTATTTTCTTATTAGTCCTGAACATTCGTATTCTAGTATCTTTTTTTTTTTGTCTCTTTCTATTAATGAAGTTAGAAGACGAGTTCACTTCTACAAAACTAAGATATGATGAATCTAAAAAAGTATCACAAGCTCTTTAGATGATACTTTTTGCAACCACTGTATTGCACATCATCTATTCTCTTTAGATGATACTTCATAAGAGTGTCATTGAAGCTCTTTAGATGATACTTTTCTGCAATTATTGTATCTCACGTCATTTATTCTCTTTAGATGACACTTTATAAAAAATATCATAAAAACTCTTTGGATGATACTTTTCTACGATCATTGAATCATTTTTACAACACTAATTTGTTATCATATTTGAACAATAGATGACATAAAATAAACCATCAATATTTTATTCATGACACTTAAAAACTATCATTAAATAATTTATATTAACAATTTTATAAAATCACAAAATGGTCAAACATGACTCTTCATTTTTTTTTTTTTACATGTCATTGTACATACAACTATAAAAATTAATAGTCTTCAAATCTAAGTTAATCAAAAAAAAAATAAAATAAAAATTACATATATAAATATGGATATTGATAGTATTTATATATAAACATATATAATAAGAAAAATACAATGAAATTTGATAGAGAATTTACATAATAACTAAATACAGTTAATGTTGCCTCGATTCTCGCAGCAATTCAAGAGAAAATGTTAGAAGGCTGTAATGTACTTTGGAGATGGAGAAAACTAATTACTTATTCAAAGTCACTACATCAATTATGAAAGTGAAGAAAGCAAACAACTCAAATAAAAATGTCCTAACAAACACTACTGTAAAATTGGGATATGAACTAAGAATTGATCGAAAGTATCTCTTACCGGCTGCCCATTTTCTTGTTCATCCAATTTAGTAACTCATTCAAAGTTTGTCTGTCATCAAGATTGAAATTTATCTGTGCTAGCAAGCAAGCAAATAAAGGACAAGGACTAATCACCAGGATGTCGTCCTATTAACGTATTCAAAAGTTAGAATAAAGTTTCTTAAACTAAAAGAGGAACATGAAACAATCCAAACAACCTTGTTTATTCAGAAAGTATTATGTGATATCCTAAAGAAACTCAAACTCGAAACTGGCAAAATAGAAAAAAATATTAAGAAAACATGTCAAACTCAATTCTAAAGAGTTAAATCATTAGAAGTAAGAAGAAGGAATTAAATAAAAAAGATGGAGAAATGATACAACTCAGCAACAACTACTTTTGTATTTGCTTGCATTGTTTCCAAGTAGTATTGCATTCGATAGTGCTTGAATCTAGATAATAAGAAAGAGGATAGCACGATTCAGCTTTAGACAACATTTAAATTTGAATAGGTTAGAGTTTAAATAAGCTAAGTTTCAAGGAAAAATCTTACCGAAAACATTGTGAAGTGACATTTATCAAACAAAACGTCAGTCTTGAGAGGCGCTTGAACTTGAAGAGATGAAATTATACATTTAAGACTTTTTGCGTTGAGGGTATTTCATTTTAATTCATGATTATTAGATGATTCTGATAAAGTATTATAAATCGCGTATTTTGATTTATGACACTTCTATTGGCTCTTCCTCTTAAACTCTGTTTAGAGAAGTATATCATCGAATTTCTTTTTTTAGTAGTGCTTATCAACTCATTTTTAACTAGTCGTTTCGTTGAATATATAATTAATCAGAACCACTAAGTTTTAATTAAACTGGATCATTCAATAACTATATAGGGAGCTATATGAACTTTTTAAACCAACGATAAACAGATTTAGATATAAAAATTATACATAGAGAAGGATAATTATACGAGACAAATACGAGATAATTAAACTAAATCTTGTAGAAAGACCATGGATGTATATTTTGATTCTGATAAAAATACTTATGATGCTTGTAACAATTAATCCCATAAATTTTTAATTTGAGCAATCATTTCTATTAAAGTTTTGCAATTGACCACGCCTTGTGCTAAACTTGAAGGATTTTCACTTATGTGGTAAAGATAAATTTGTCATATATAATTTTTCTTTTTTTATTAATGAGAAATATGCATTATTTTATTCCGCGCTTTAAAATTTACCAAAAAAAAAAAAAAAAACTCAATCAACAAAGATAAAAACTATTAAACACGAAGGGCCACGAAATGATCCCTCGGGGTGTTTGTGTGATATTTTATGGAAGAGTTATTTTGAGTGTTTAATAATAACTCGTTTGTTTGAAGGTTTTTGTAGAGTGTTTAGAAAGAACTGTTATTAATTTTTGTTTGGATGAAGAATGTTTATGGAGAATTTATGAAAAGTGATTGTTGTTTTTGATATGATGTGACATTTATGAATATATTTAATTAAAAATTTTTTTGGTTATTTCAAATTTCAAATTATTAATATTGAAGTTCTTTTTTTTTTTTTTTTTTTTTTTTTTTTGCATTTCATGTTAAATAAAAGAAATAAAAAACAATTAATATGAATTAATAAGTATTTTAAAAATAATTGAAAATAAAAATATGTATTATTTCTTTAATTTATTAAACATATTTTTAAAATACGAACTTAATTATGGAGCTAATGTTACTTTAATATTACGAAATATATTTACAAAATGTAAATTGCATTATGAAATTATCATTGATTAAAAATTACAATTTTTTTGTAATTTTAAATTTATTTTTCCAAATATGATATTTTATGAATGGGAGTGAAGTTGATAATTATATGTACTAAAATAATAAAATTCAAATTTAGAGGAAAAAAGTTATGAAAAATGAATAAAATTATTTGGAAGAAAAACAATTCAAATTCATTTTTCTTTATAATAGTAGCTTTTTGTTCAAATTTATTCACGATTTTTATTAATAATTATTTAAAATTTATTTAGATAATCAAAAATAAAAATATGAAATTAACATTAATTCAAACTAACGAAATATATTTATCGAATGTGAATTGTATTATGAAATGATCATTAATTAAAAAATACAAAACACTTTTTTTAATTAAAACCTATTTTACAAAGAAAAACAAAAACTTAAATTGTTCTATAATCATTTCTTCATTTAAATTAAGAAATTGATTATAAAATACCATCTCATATGAAATAGATTATTCAATTATTTGAAATTTAACTTAATAAAACATGTTTTTAAAATACGAAATTACTTATAAAATTATAGTTAATTTAAAATAAAAAATAAGTTTTAAATTAAAAGATTCGTCTCTAAAATATGATATGAGATAAAGAGAGAATAATAATAATAATAATAAAAAATACACATATAAATATATTCATAAAAAATTAATGGTAAAAAAGTTGAAAAATCAAAATTCAAAATTCAAAAAAATAATAATAAAGATATCACGTGGCATTTGTTTATGGCACCACCAAAACTCAAATTCAAACATGTGGTAAGCGGATTGTAAAGAACAAAAGGGTTAGAAACAATGATATTCCAAACACAACAACCCTTCACTATCAACAAAGCTTACAATGGAAATAAAATTAACACCACTAACCCTTCATAGTCAACGGAAGGAACCAACAAGAACAATTGGAATTCGAAAGAAAGGAAAATAGGGTGAGAGCTAGCTTACCAAGCCAACTCGAGCGCAGTTGGGGAGGCGGCAAAATCTCCTACTGCGTCCGACGAAGAGCGTCGTTGAACACTGACCGCTTCCAGACGTTCTATTGCTATGTGGAGAGGGAGACAAAATCACAACAAATATTGAAGTTTAAAACAACCATGCCTTTGCAAGAAGACCTCAAAAACCCTTTTATTTCTTATTTAAAACTCCAACGGTGTTTGTTTGAGTTTTTATGGAGGAGTTATTTTGAGTGTTTAGTAATAGCTCGTTTGTTTGGAGGTTTTAGTAAAGTGTTTAGAAGAGGTGTTCTTAATTTTTGTTTGTTTAAAAGTTTTAGTAGAGTGTTTATGAAGAAGTTACGAGAAGTGTTTAAGATGTGATATAACATTTATGAATTTTTTTAAAGAATTTTTTTTTTGAAAAAATATTTAAATAAATAAGAGAGAAAAAGGAAAATAAATATTTTTTTTTTGCAAATTGCGCCACGTGGCGCTGCAATGGGGGTAGCCTGCACCTTAATCCAACAATTCTTGGAAAAAAAAACCTAAAACTAGTTTTTAACTAAATCCCAACCCCATTTTAAAACCATTTTACAAACACCCCAATTTAGTCCGGCACTTGAACCAATACATGAATAAACCATTTTAATAATTTAAAACTTTTATAACTTAATTTTTTTTTTTTTTAAAGTTATCTTTTGAACTTATCACACACTTTAAAAAAACGATTATAATAAAGTGTCATAAAACACGTATTTGAAATGACAATATGATTATAATATATAAAGTATCATAAAATGCGAGTATTAATTTATAACAATATGATTCAAATAGAGTATCATAAAACACACATATTATATAACGCTATGGAATTCTTCAACGTATTGTAACAGATAATAGTAGGCAGTTCTCTAAAAGCATGATAGAAAAGTTGTGTGAGAAACTTTGCTTCAAACAGTACAAGCCATCCATGTAAAATGCAGCAGTAAATGGATTAGCAGAGGCGTTCATTTTTATTTATGAACAATATGATTCTATTAATTAAAGTATCATAAAATGTGCATTTTCATTTATTTTTATGCATCTCCCTCCTAAACTTGCTTCACACCATCTAATCTCATTTTTTTTAATAGTGGTTGGATAATAAAAGGAAATTCTAATCTAGTAGTGATGGGTAAGCGTTGCCTTGGGAAGCGTGTTCGTTCATCTATCGTTGTTGACTAATTATTAGTGGTTTTTAATGTTGTGTTTAGATGTTCAAAATGTGCTCTTCCGAGATTATTACTTTTTCATTTTGATTTTGTCGAAGTTATGAAATACTTGAAGACCTTGATTTTGTTATTGTCTCTATTTTGTTGGCTATATAATTTTGTAACACACATATATTTTAGACCACGAGTATTTGGACTTATACAACTCTCATTATATAATTCAAGTTTATTGTAACAGATAATAGTAGGCAGTTCTCTAAAAGCATGATAGAAAAGTTGTGTGAGAAACTTTGCTTCAAACAGTACAAGCCATCCATGTAAAATGCAGCAGTAAATGGATTAGCAGAGGCGTTCATTTTTATTTATGAACAATATGATTCTATTAATTAAAGTATCATAAAATGTGCATTTTCATTTATTTTTATGCATCTCCCTCCTAAACTTGCTTCACACCATCTAATCTCATTTTTTTTAATAGTGGTTGGATAATAAAAGGAAATTCTAATCTAGTAGTGATGGGTAAGCGTTGCCTTGGGAAGCGTGTTCGTTCATCTATCGTTGTTGACTAATTATTAGTGGTTTTTAATGTTGTGTTTAGATGTTCAAAATGTGCTCTTCCGAGATTATTACTTTTTCATTTTGATTTTGTCGAAGTTATGAAATACTTGAAGACCTTGATTTTGTTATTGTCTCTATTTTGTTGGCTATATAATTTTGTAACACACATATATTTTAGACCACGAGTATTTGGACTTATACAACTCTCATTATATAATTCAAGTTTATTGTCTCTATTTATTGTGATTCAATTTCACCCGGATTAAATAGAATATAAATCATAAAAAAATTGGTTAAATATTTAAATATAAAAATCAACCTCTATCTTAGGCCGACGATATTATTCAATGACTTACCCGCAATGACATTATTTATGCCAACCGTTATTCTCATCTATGACGACTATTTTATCCGTCGCCAAAAACAAAAAAAGAAAAAAAAAAACGAAGTTCATAGTTGTAGATGTGAGATCAAAAAATCAGAGTTCCAATCTTTAAAAAAAAAGAAAAATCACCATGCACTAATAATATTTAATAAGCAGCAAAACTTACTTAGATATGAATGTGTAAGGTGGCCATACTTTACTTAGTCTTCATGGGCAATTAGATTTTACTCGTTGATAAACAAATAGTGTAGTTCGAGTCTCATAATCTTATATAGAATCTCAATATGATTGAATTAAAAAATGCTTTAAAAAACCCGTCCTCATGTTTGATGGTAGTATAAAGCTAAAAAGATCAAGGCCCATCTATAATAGTCGAAGTTATATAAACTTTGATTAAATGATTATTAATTGGGCATAAACAATCTTTAGAATAACTTCTTTCAAAAAAACAAGTGTTTTAATAATAAATATGATTGTTCAATAGATTTAAAAGTTGCCAACTTTATGGCATAAACAATCGCATCAAGATGCATGAGCTTCAAACAGGAATGCCAGCCTCATCGAACCCAAGCTCGCGAAGAACCTCCTTGCATTCAGGAAGAGCTTTCTTCTTCATGAACCCGAGCGGGTTGGCATGACGTGTAAGATCCGTGATGCCATCATTGGCGGTGATGCTCACTCTCGCTCTGTGGCCAAATCCGTCGTTAGGAATCTCACCGCAGTCGTCTTCGCTACTCTTCACCAATGCCACTTCACAAACCTCCTCTTCATGGTCTCCAACCACCTTGATGCTGTATGCTCCATTCTTTTTCGTCACTGCCTCCTTGCTGAACGTCTCGTTCTGGCTCCCTTCCTCCTCGCGACATACCAACCTCACCTTCGCTCCTAATTATAATTTATCATACATTGAATCGTCATTTATTTTCTAGAAGAAAACAAATAACATCACACGAATTCGAACACAAGATATATTCATAAATGAATGGTTTTACGTACCTTCCAAGTATTTGCTGACTTTGGTGAAGAACTGGATACGACATGTATCGCAGTAAACCTTGCCCTCGACGGTGAATTCATCTTTGTTGCAAAGGGCGACATCGAGAAAAGCGAGGAAAGCTAGGGCAGAAACCAGGATTATAGTAGAAGATTTTGCCATTTGAGTTTCGATCTTGTGCTTCTTTTTCTTCTTATTCAATGTGAGTGATTTAAAAAATGGGAAAAGAAAGTTATTTTTTTTATAGAGGGATTTGATTGCTTATTCTTTGGGAATTGGTTTTGAAATTTTGTGGATGGAAGTTATTTTAGTACGTTTTGGTTTTTATTAGTGATGCAACCTTAAGAATAGCTTTTTTATTGGTATATCAACGTACGTTCAATTTTTTTTTTCTTTCTTTTCGTAATTAAAAGGTTCAATTTTTTCTTAAATAATTATAAATAGTTCACTTCCAAAAAAAAAAAAAAAAAAAAAATCAGCACATATAGTATTAAAACGTGTATATAAATGCAAATATTTTAAAATTTACCTACATTTATAATCAGTGTGAGAATAGTTCATCCAATACAATTTATCTTTAAATAATGATGGTAATTATTATCTAAGTTTAAATCGGTAGATTTTGTAGGGAGTAATTTAGTGCTCACCCAACCCAGTAGTCAAAAATGCCTTGACATACATAAAATGATGAGTTCTATCTATTGTGATCACTTATCTATGAATTTATTTTTTACGGATTTCCTTTCAAATATTGTAGTGTCAGGAGGTGCGCCCAAACTGGCTCGGACAGTCATAGATATAAAATATATATATTTTTTGGAGTATTTAATCTATTTATAAGTTAACAAATTTCTTTGCTATTTTTTCTTAATTATGTCTATCTATTTTTTATAAAAAAGAAACAGGACTGACAATATACTATATTTTTATTCTACTATGCAAAATTTTTATGTACTATCTTGTAGCTCTAAGATGGTAATTTGTGTTTTTTTTTTTAAATACCTCAAAATATTATTTGCTTATGTTTTATGTTTTTATTTTTATTTGAAATAAATATTGAATATAAAATTGATTCTAATATTCTAATCTAGATAAGATGAATTTGTGGCTACTTTTTTTTTTTTTTTTTTTTTTTTGTAATTCATAATAATATTAAGGTTATTTATAAAATTTATAGGATAGTGCTTATTAGTTCAAATAATTTGATCACGACAAACTCAATCTAACCAATAAAGATAAAAAATATAGATTTAAAATGTTTACAAATTCATGTATTTTATGAAATATTAGAAAAGTTAATTTACATTTATTAGTTTTAAAATTAAGATTATTGTTCAATTCTATCAATGCCCTGACACTACAAGAATCGACAGCTAAGGCGACGGAACTTTCCGTCGCCTTAGGTAGCAAATTTCGTCGCATTTGCCTATGACGACGCAAAAGCTTCGTCGCTAGCCTCCGTAGCCTGAATTCCGTCGCCTTTGCCTATGACGACGCACAAAGTGTTGCGTCCTCATTTTGGTCACCATCGGCGACGGAAGATGAGTGCGTCGCCTTAGGTCTCTAAGGCGACAGAGTGTTTTTGTCGCCTTAGGTCTCTAAGGCGACAGAGGGTTTCCGTCACCTTTTTAATTCTCGAAGGCGACGAAGCATGTTTCCGTCGCCTTAGCTCTTTTCGGCGACATAAATCTTCTGTCGCCTTAGGTGATTTTTTTTAATTGCTTTTTTGGTTTGTTCTTCGGTTTTTTAATAGGAAATATAACTTCAAAATCGAAAAAGCACAAACAGAATTCAACGCTGAAAATT
>JBBMEG010000009.1:5146279-5158662 GCA_037832605.1 Cyclanthera cordifolia | reverse complement strand
GCGCCTCACGAAAAGGCGAGCAAGGCGCGCGCCTTAGTGTGCGCGCTGCGCCTCATTGAAGCGAGGCGCCAAAGGTGTGCCTCGGGCTTTTTTGTGCCTTTTTGGGGCTTTATTGCGCCTTTTAAAACACTGGCCTTATCCTCGGGCGCGACACTGATTCGAGTCTCTGTTCAAGCAGCATCTCCGCAGGATTCAGCCAATACAGATAATGCCACGCAGGATTGTGAATCTGATAGTGATTCAGTCATTAGCATCAACAGTGAGGACTCAGACATTGCCCTAGATATTGGTTCTCTTTTTCCAGATAATACTGAAAATTTTGATACCGACAGACGCTACTATCAGAGTACTATTAAAAATGAAGTCCCTGGCACAACAGTTCCAATACCCCCAGAACTCAACCAAATTAGAGATTAATGTGGTTTTGACTTCAATCTGGCAATCCCAGAAAAGTAGAAGCGACTGGTTCATCTCCCTAAAAGAATATGAAGATCATTTCTTAGAATACTAGAGGCCTGGGAGACACCTCTAAAAGGATTGCAATTAAAAAGTTCATAATCAAAAATTGCCCCGAGTTTGTCCTGTTTCAAGAAACTAAATCAAATTCAGCCAACCGAAAATTGATCAAATCAATTTGGAGTTCTAAGGACATTAGTTGGGTATCTGTACAATCATGGGGAAAATCAGGTGGGCTGCTAACTTTATGGGATGAAAGCAAGGTTGCAGTGCAGGAATACATTCAAGGTGGGTACACCCTTTCAATTAAATTTGTGATACAAGATAGGGAGTGCTAGATCACTAATGTTTATGGTCCTAATGACAACAAAGAAAGATCATACCTCTGGGAAGAATTGCAATCACTAGCAATGTATATAGAAGGGCCTTGGTGCATCGGAGGAGACTTCAACATAACCAGATGGGTTTTTGAAAGACAGCCAATCAGAAGACTGACCAAAGGAATGAAAGACTTCAATAATGTGATTAATGATCTAGACCTAGTTGAAGTCCCAATTGTCAATGGCAAATTTACTTGGTTCAAGCCTGGGAATAATCAAGTTAAATCGTTGTTAGATCGTTTTTTGATTTCTAAAGATTGGGATTCTTTATTTGCAAGCTCTCGGGTGTCAAGGCAAGTTAGAACTATTTCTGATCATTCTCCCCTGATTCTGGAAGCAGGTTTTTTTCAAGTGGGGCCCCACACCTTTTAGATTTTACAATAGTTGGCCGTCTAACTCAATTTGTAAAGATCTAATTTCCTTTCTCACTCACCTTATTCATCTATTTGAATGGTGCTCGGGTATGAAAATTAACTGGGAAAAATCTGCTATTTGTGGGATTAACATTAAAGAATCAGAGATTTCATCCCTTGCCTCAAAGCTCGGATGCAAAATTGAAACCTTACATTCTCATACCTGGGCCTCCCTTTAGGGGGTCACCCCAATAATACAACCTTCTGGCAGCCAGTTCTTGATAGGATTGACAAAAAGCTTGCTAGATGGGCCAAATATAATCTCTCTCGAGGAGGTAGATTGACTCTATGCAAATCTGTTCTGGCCAACATTCCCATATATTATCGGTCTACAAAATGCCTTCTCCTGTGGTTATAAAGGTTGAAAGACTAATTCGAAAGGAAGGTAGCTCAATCAACCACCTTGTAAGATGGAGTCAAGTTGTTCTACACAAAGCATCAGGAGGTTTGGGCCTCGGTTCAATTAAATACAAAATGAGGCTCTACTAACTAAATGGGGCTGGAGATTTGCACACGAACCAGATGCACTTTGGAGACAGATCATTGCTAGTATCCAGGCCTTTCTCCCTTTCACTGGCACACTCACCGAGTACCTCAAGTCTCAGAAGCCCTTGGCACTCTATATCTCTCATTTGGAAAAAGTCTGAACATCTATCAAGGATTC
Source organism: Cyclanthera cordifolia (assembly GCA_037832605.1). NCBI lineage: Eukaryota > Viridiplantae > Streptophyta > Magnoliopsida > Cucurbitales > Cucurbitaceae > Cyclanthera > Cyclanthera cordifolia. The sequence continues at coordinate 5,156,749 of JBBMEG010000009.1, read as the reverse complement.
ATCTTGGGAATGGGCTGCGTACTGATTTTTTGTCTGATGTATGGGCCGCTAACTCCGGACTTAAACAACTCTTCCCCCGAATCTTCTCTATTTCAATAAAAAAGGAAGGTTCGGTTGCTTCCTTTTGGGATGTGCATACTCTATCTTGGAATCTCAATCTTAGAAGATCAATTTCAGAAGATGAGGAAAGGGAGTTTAGCAACCTCCTAGCTTTGATCTCTAGGCTCTCAATTTCTACCAATTGTGATAGATTAACATGGCCTCAGGAAATCAATGGAAAATTCTCAGTGAAATCCCTTGCCAGGTCTCTTGAACACTCACCCTCAATGGACTTAATGCTCTTCAAACACATATGGAAGACTAAATGTCCAAAGAAGGTTTCCATTTTCACTTGGATTTTAATCAATGGGAGTATTAATACTGCGGATTGTATTCAAAGGACGTTACCTCATCACTCGCTCTCTCCATCAATCTGCCCGCTATGCCTACTTCAGCAGGAAACTGCCATACACCTACTCTTCTCTTGCCTATTTGCATCACTGTGCTGGTCAAAGCTTTTCAGTCTATTTAAAGTAAGCTGGGTTTTCTATAATGATTGCAAATTAAAAGTGATTTGTCTAATCAAGGGCCCTAGAATGTCAAAGAAAGCTAGAATTCTGTGGGCTAACGTCATAAAGTCCTTGTTATATGATTTATGGTGGGAACGCAACCGTAGAATTTTTGAAGACGCCCATCTTCCTTGGAAGGCATGTTCGGATAGCGCTCTTTTCTCATCTTCTCATTGGAGCTCCCTTGCCAGTGCTTTCAAACCTCTTTCAGCTCAAGGCATCATCAATAAATGGGATACACTCCTTGCTCCTTCTACATAACAATATGCCTTGGTCACTATTAATTACGTTTGTATTGATTTGTCGAGCTACCTCTAAATTTCCGGTTGTATTGTATTTTAATTACTTAGTAGGTTCTATTTGTTATTTTCTTTTTACTTCCCTTCGGGGCTTGTTTTCTCTCTGTAAATCCTTTTCAGTTTCAATGAAAAGTTTTGTGATCTTTTAAAAAAAAAAACAATGAGGGAGATGAAGGGTGCCGGAAGGTGAAGCGCGACGGTAAAAGTCTATGGAGAAGGGAGCACGATGTCAAAAGCTTTTTGCTTATGAAATCTATGATGGTGCAAAAAGGAGACGATTGCTTGGCGCAAATGGTTCACGGCCTAAAGTGTTGGTGATGAGGAGAGTGACCTTCTCTCCTCCTTAGCGCTAGTGAACAAGGAAGAGTGTGCGAGCAGCTAGGGTTTTAACAAATCGAGAGGATTTTTGGAGAGAGGATGCCTAGTTGATTAAAACTTGGAACTTCCAGGGTATGCTCCCTTGGAGGTCTCAGGTTCAAGACCTACAAGTTGAGCTTAATTGTAAAATCTCTTGTTGTCTTCTAGGTCTGGACCTTCGGGCGGGCATAGGAGCCCCCTAGTATAGGATGTGAAACTCTAATTCTTGGTCAACAAAAGAATATAGCAGAGAGATGGAAAAAGTAACTTTAGTAGAGAAGAAATATTATAAATGAGAGAAATTGGTTGCACAACTGTTAATAGCACTTTGATACCTATGAGATCCCAACTAAGAAAATGAGGGCTAAAAGTAGAGGCTTAGAGTTCAGAATTTAGGGTCGATAGCACCTGAATTTTCTACCATTACACAATAGGCTCCAAGATTACAGTCAGTATGCAAACTAGTAACTCCTAACTACTGGCAAAAAAATCCATGTCACTAAACCAAAATGAAGGTACCAAAAGGAAAATGCCAAGTTCCATCGAGAAAATAAAGGTATTACTTACAAGTTCTATAAGTACCACAAGTCCATCAGGCATCAACTACAAACATCTATACCTATACTAAGGTCAAAAAGAAAGGGAGATGAGAAAGATGTAGTTAAAAAATTAGAGCCTGTCCTTTGGTGAAAAGCTCTCCAAATTAAATAAAAAACTCTGTTGATGCCAGAACATTTCTAAAGCAAAAAGATGCTATATAACCAAATAAATTTAAGCCAAGGCCTAAAACAAAGGTTTCTTGAAAACTAATATGCAACTCCATTGTTGATAGAACAATTTTGTAGTAAAACAAACACTGAAATCAACAAGAGAACTGAATTCTTATAAACAACGAAAACCAATTGAAGTGTCAGACTTTACTTAGTTGAACAGACCACTTTCAGTAAATTTTAAATTTATGGTGCTCATCTAGTCGTACATGCATTTAAGGCAAGCAGTATACATTGTACATGCATTATTATAATTTTTAATTTGTACCTTGTCGTACATACATTGTACATGCATTATTATAAATCAAATGAAAAAAAACGGAACTAAAAAAAAATGGAAATAAAAAAAAATGAACTTGAAAATAAAAGGCAAGCAAAGAGACCTCTAATTTAGCTTTGAAAAGGTCTAGAGCAGGGCCTTCTATCTCCCCAATATGTAGAAGTTCAGAGGCCTGTAGATTTGACTTGCCCATCTTGTGCAAGCAGTATCGTATACTAGGTTCTAGCTCCTCCACACGTTCACGACACAAGACTTGATTCTCTAGATCTCCTACTTTCCCAAGTTCCTCATAAACAGCTCTGAAAGGTAAACAAAAAGTAGCTAATCATGTTATCTGTCAAATCAAAATGAGATTTAAACGATCATGTATCATGTACAACTTATGGATACTTTAACTATACAAAACAGTAGATATCAACAATGCTTTAAAAGTTCAAAGGCAGCATCGAGGCTTACGCCTCGTAGCTTTCCTCTGGAAAGAGGCGAGGTGTAAGCCTCAATTTTAATTAAAAACATTATAAAAATTCTAAATTCATGTGAGCATGTATGGTAAAACATAATAATTACGTAAAGATACATAAAACATCACACCAACAACTATCATTTCAACAAAATTTCTAAATGATGTCTTTAACATCACCAATATAATATCACTACTAGGATTGAGTTATTAAGGAATAAAAACAATTTCATTGATCAATGAAACATGAGTGAACTCTCCAAGCACCTATGGTGAATATAACCAAGAAGACCAAAAAGAGATAAAAGAGGAAAATTAGCCAACAAATTATCAAAATGATTCTGACACGATTATGTCTTTGAGTCTTTCTAACAAGTCATAAGAGAAAATCTATGATCTAAATGGATGACTAATGCAATATCTACGAAAGTTGTAATAGTTAAATTATTCTCTAAGATTTTGTTGTCAATATTTTTAAGCATAAGTACTAAAAATTGAAACGATTCATATTGTTATGGTTCAAACCCTTATATTTTAAAGAATGGAAAAAATTAATACTTTTCTTCCAGTTATTCTACGAGGCATAGGGACTTTAAGGCTCATTGCATTATCATAGAAGCATAAGTCTCCCTTATGTGAGGATTTAGGGTTTAGGGGTTCAACAAAGGCGTAAGAGTCCAAAAAGTTTGAGCCTCGCCTTAAGGCGAGCCCTTACAGTAATCTTCTTTTTATCTTCCCTCAATTGCTCTTATACACTGAAGCTTTTTTAATGATCGCGTTGGTGTTAGCTTACCCAAGGCTCACCAAAGCCCTTCACATAGTCCTTTTTGGTCAAAAGTTTCGAAGATACAATGAGAACTCTTTCAGTTAATGCCTTCTAGCCATTTTCTGGGAAACTTGGTTCGGACAAAATAGAACTCTCTGTGAGGAGATGGAGAGAAAAGAAGTATGGGATGTCAACTATTTGGGGGGGGGATGGGGCACTATCCTTTTTTTCATATAATAAATAGCGTTAAAATGTCCATAAAGTCCACTTATGTTTACAAAAAATAAGAAATAAATAAAAAATTGGGGGGAGGGGGCCTAGATCCGCCTCTGAATAAGATATTTGTATGGAGGTTATAAATTGCAAAATAAATAAATCAAAGATGAAAGTATAGAAATGTATGGAACTAAATAATGAATGATGAATTTAATAATTTAATTATAATACTAAAAATTATAAATAGGAAAAATAAAATCGCATCCACACTTCAACATCAATTACCAAACATGTTTTCCTACAGCTACTCCTCCTAACACCCTTTTCCCAAATAAGGTTTCCCCATTCCAAATCACTCCAATCTCTTCCCATCCTCTCCTCTCCTCATCTTCCCATCCAAAAGACCCTCTAGTCTCTCTAATGAAGTTTAGACCTTTCTAAAAAAATAATGACTTCTTTTCTCTCAGTCTCTTTTCTAGAATTCTCTTTCAATGCCTCCGTTCTGATTTTATCTTTTAGTTTGTTTGCACTTTTGTTTTGATTTTTTATCTTGGTTGGGTTGTGTCCAGTTATTGTCTTCAGACTTCAGTTTTCTCTTTCTCTTAGTTGGCTTTGTTTGTTGGTTGTCTTTGAGGTTTATTCTTCTTTTTTGGAACATCGAGAAGTTAGAGCTTTTCTCCCCCATATTCGATGTACCCACGCCCGCCTTAGGGCCCAGACTCGACCCCGAGAGACATCAAGGGTTTTTACTCATTAACCAGTAGCCATCCATTGGATAAAATCTAAGACCTCTAAACCGATATGACTAAGTGACTCCAAACTCTTACTAATAAGGCTGCCCCTTGGGGATAGGGGTCTTCAAGATTGTCTTTATTTTTTTTCACTTGTAATGGTTGTATCCTTTGAGCATTAATCTCTTTTCATCGTTTCCATGAAGTTATTTTAATTTCATCAAAAAAATATATAAATAGAGGACGAAAAATAAAGGCAAGAAGAAAAGTAAATGCTAGAAAAAAAATAAACTACTAAAACATCGGCAGAGCAAAATTATCAATAATAAATTGATCATTTCAATAAGAAATTTAAAGATTAGAAAGTACAAGGAAACACCTAGCTCGTTTGAAGTTGAGTAATGCAGTGTCCCAATTCCGATCTTGTTCAAACAACAAGTTCCCATTCATATATGATGCATAAGCCTACATATATGAACAATTAATTATCTTTTATCACAGGAAATAAGAACAAATAATAATCAAGTGAGACACAAAAAAGTATGATGAACAACCACTCTTCACAAAGACAAAATTTTCAAACTTCAGCTAAAAGAATACAATATATGAGAATTTTATCATAAATGATGTATATTCCATAAGAAGAAAAGAAGATCAAACCTCTGCTTCCAAAGATGTTCTCGAGTCTCCCTTGCTTGCACACAATTGTGCAAAGAGAGTGGCCCATTTCACTGCCTTTCTGAGCCGACCAATCAAATAGATACGCTGGCGTGCATTTGGACCATCGGGTAATTGCCTTTTCTCCATGGCATGACTCCATGCTCTCTCTGCCGTATAAAGAACCACATGGAGAAACCTATTTTAAATCCAGAAGGTTGATAGTTTAAAACTTTGTTGAATTAGTTAACACGGATGAAGACAAAGATCAGACTATATAACACTCCGTCATCTTCTTTCCCTTCCTCTTTTCCTTTCCCACTTCATTCGAATCAGAGTAAATGAAGGGAAAACAGCATTGATCATTTTGTTAATAATTTCAAGATTTTTTTTCAAGTTAGTAACAGGAGGAGACTGTTTTGAAGCACAAACCAAAAAGGGCGAGTTAAGATGCATGGAAATATATAAAGAATCTAAATTATTAAATGAGACAAACCTGACTTCGCTAACAGTAGATTGGGTAATGGCTCGTTTGGTGTACTTTCCACGGCCATGAGTGAACTTCAGAGATTTATACAGTCTCCTTAACCGAGCTGTGCAATACCTCCTACACATAAAATAAAAAACAATCATATGTACCAATAATCAACAGCCAACACAATCAGAAGAAATTCTAAATATTATCAACGCTAACAATTACTGAAAGTAAGAAACTCAGACAGCATAACAATTTATTAATTAAATGAAATGATACAAAACTGATTGACACAGACCGATAGCGAGTATAATCTCCATGACGTAATCCATGCTGCATCTGGGCAGATTTCAGGAGCTGCAATACTTCGAAATCAAATAAAAGACCAGCAGATAAACCACCATCAGCATTGAAAAAGTATCGTCAGACATGATGAATTAACATCTTTTCAAAATTAATGTAGGAAGCAAAATCAATTGACAGGCATACCGTTAACGGAAAATCTGGGATTTTCAGGGTCAGAAGCATTGGAATTAGCGCTGTCGACTTCCATGGACGTCATTTAGCTAAAAAACAAAACCAAAAGCAACCATCAGACTAGGAAATCGTTACATAATAGTCAATGAATGAAGCAATATCCACGGATTTCAACTAGATCAGCCGAAAAAATGCTGAAGGAGAAGCTAGGGATCGGAATCTACGAAGCATTGGCGGTGGAATTGGGAGACTTACCTCAATTGCGCTGATGATCTGTGGGAAGTGGCGACGGCTGATGCCTACCCTTGTATAGGCCCTGTGAATCGGTAATTTTGATAGTCTTTTGCCAATTGGGTTTTTCTCGGCGGACGGACCAGAATCCAAATGACAAAATGAAATGAAATTTAGTTCGGAGCGTTTAGAAATGTGTTTATTTTTTCAATTTGTTTTAGAGTATACGAAAATAAATTTGTAAAAACAAAAACCGTATTTAAGGTGGATATTCAACTTTGATTATAATTATTATATATTCGTCCTAAATTGATTTTAATTACAAAAGTATTTAAATAGATTTTTATATTTTTAATAATCTCTAAATGTCCCTTTCTTCAACCTCAAGCCCTAAATTTTTTTTTTCTTCCAAACGCACAAATCGGAGGAGATGACCGCCACAACCGTAGAAGATTGTTGCGATCGGCCGGAGAAGAAGGCTCCGAACAGCCGGAGAAGATGACCGCGAACGTAAAAGAGAAGATGGCCGCGAACGGCCGGAAAATATTACAGCGAACGGCCAGAAAATATAGTCGCGAACGGCCGGAAAATATGGGCGCAAGCCGCTGGAGAAGATGGCCCCGAACCGCCGGAAAATATGGCCCGAACCGCCGAAGAAGATGGTCCCAACCATCGGAATCTACGTCGTCGCCGTCGTCGGGAAGCTCTATCGCCGTCGTCGGTCGGTAGGAAGCTCAATCTCCTTAATTTGCTCCTAAAATTTCTCTCAGATTATGATGATGGCGGCTGCAAAAAACCCTAAAACCATAAGTTTATGAGATGTAGAAGATAAAAAAATACATTGATAATACCAATACGTATGTAATACTATTATATAATATTTTTTTGTTACTTTTATAATACCGATTGTTGATACTGCCTAGGTTATATATTACCTAGATGATTATACCATAATAATACAATAGTTATACAATTCAGATTAGATTGTAAACGTTATAATATATTAGTAATACACCCGAGATCTGTGATAATTAAATTTTTCGACGTTTCTAATTTATTATTATAGTGTAATATAATACTAATTGGTGGATTAATAAACACAATATTATACAAATACATATATAATACCTTAATGATCATATAATACCTAAATAATACATCATTAATGGCATTTTTGTAAATAAAATCACCTTCAATTTAGCGTTTCTTTCTTATTAAAGATAGCTATCAGCAAGTTTTTCCTACAATTTTGAACTTCCAAATGGTGTGTTTGAGTTGCAGAGGTTACCATCCCTCGTCGGCGCCAGCGATGAAGGTCGAGTTGGGCGGCGACGGTGAAGAGCGCGTTGGCGGCGGCGAAGAGCATATTTGGGCGGCGGCGGTGAAGAGCCCATTCGGCGGCTCCGGTGAAGAGCTCGTTCGACGGAAACGGTGAAAAACCCGTTCGGCGGCGGCGGTGAAAAGCGCGTTCAGAGGCGGCGGTAGTGAACGACACACGTTCGACGTCGACCGTCAATGGCGGCAGTTAACGGCGAGTTCGACAGCGACTGTGGAGAGCGAGGTAGAATTCGACGGAGGTGACGTTGAAGATCGTGGTCGATGGTGACATGGAAGGTTGGAGGTATTTGTGAATGATAGTTACTTAAAGGGTACTAATGTACTTTTATGTTTTTTGAAATACGTTTTGAATATGGTTGCAATAAAATTGGTTTTTTGGCAGAAATGTAAATTTTATTCTCCGGATGGCTATGGATATAAACTTCCCAAAAGAAAATGCCACCAAATCGTGTATTACTTCAAAAGTTTCTTTTATCGGCAATCCTTTTAAAATAGTTATAAATGTAGTCAAATTTTAAATTATTTGTAATTATAGTCTTTAATAAATTTTAATATTGTATAAAGATTGGTCAAAATGACCCAACCTAACGAATGTTCTACCAAATGATAGAGGTACTTAAATAACGGTTTATCGAACATCTCTTTGGGAACGCGACCTAGAAGTTGACTTGAAAGTTGTAGATCATTTTGTGCATTCTCAAATAATGTGGTTATAGTTTTAGATTAAAAAATTGACATTAAAAAACAATACAACCAATATAATAGTTATATAGGTGAAAATTAGAACTTGAATGAACAAGTTTAACCTCGTACATCTGAGTTGAAGGGAACCATGTTTAAAACTAGATAGTACGAGAAGGATCAATGCCAATTTATCTTGTGATCTTCACCAAGAACTTGCAGCGTGAGATCATAGTAGGGTTTGTTGGGAATGGAAAGTGAAAGCATGCATAAAATGCGATGGAAGCGTGTGAACATCAAAAAAAATTCACAATAATCAAACCATCCAATTATTTAGATTAATCCAATTAACATGCATGCTTAACCCTAAGTATTGACATGTTATTCCTTAACCATAATTACATTGACTAATGCCTCTACTTTAATCTTGCTAGTCTTTATATTGAGTAGAATCAATTTATTCCCAAAATCCTAACTAATTAATATGTCCAACGTATTAATTATTCGGTCTCTCAATTAAATAATTATTTATAATTAATTTATACAATAAACTAATGTCTCTCCATTTATACTTATCCCTTAAATACTAATTCAATATATCTCAAATATTGTGTAATTAAGTTCAACCATTAAATTTAAAGAGCTTATTAATTATGTCTCACATAATTAAACTTTGAATTTGAACTGTTCAAATAAAATCTCAAATAAAATAGTGTACCAGCAAGTATGAGCAAGCTATGGGACCTATGGACCTATAGGTTGAAAGTTACAATGACTTGGGATTCAATCACTATTCGTTAACATTAAGTTTATTCCACTAAAGGCATGTGCTAAAATTCTTCGCACTATAGGACAAGTTATGTCCACAGATATAATCAGTTATCTGTCATGTGATCCTTCACGAGCTTGTTCATAATTCACAGGTGGGACGATAAATCAGTTTTGCCCAAGTGATTACATATTTCTCCTTAAGCGTCACTGATTCTTCTAATGAACAAGTGCTTATAGTCTCACTATAAACCAATGTCCTCTCTGTCTAATGAGAGCAGAAAAACCTAAGAATAAGTTCTTAAGTGAACAACTCTACATCTTCCTCAACATTTGAAAAGGCGTGAATTCCTTCGTGTGATGTTGTGTTCCAAGCAACTCACTACGGAAATCGACAACGTGGGAGGCTTATTGACCGAACACTGTTTAGGTGGTTTCACCCATGCACATCAAATGATACTTTTATAAAGTAGGAGTTCACACCCCACTCAAAATTAAGATCACATTGACATATGATTATCCTTAACAAGTAGTTAATGTGAGTCTATAACAAAATTACTAGACCGATCACAAAACTTTTGGTTTCATCTTATACAAAAACCTTCTTTTTGCATAGGCAACTCCACAAACATGTCTCCTCATGAACAACCAGATCAGGTCGTTTGAAACATTTGTAAAAGCGAGTCATCCCAACAATGTCACTAGGACTTAAGCGCTCTTGTCTTAATCCATATACTTTAGATGCTTTAGGTTATTAACTTGAAACTTGATTCACTTCTATGTCTCATATACTTGTTCGATGATGGGCATATCACCATTAATCTAATTAATGCAATCAGGTTCAATGATGTTTAATATTAAATACGCAATTAATGAAAATATAACCTTGATTAATAATCAAAATATAACATTAAATGTCTAGCATTAAATGCTTATTCTATAAAATATAAACGTTTAAGCCTTTAGGGCACAACCCCTAATAATATTTCACTTGCACTAAAGCCCTAATAAGACTATTACATGTTTAGCCAAAACATAAAATCTCGTACTTACTCTAGACCGCAAAAGACGCCTTTTGTGGACCCAAACTCTTTAGGAGACGCTCGAACACGTTAGTCAAAAAAACCTTTGTAAAAGGATGAGTAACATTATCAGCTGTATTAATTTTGCTGACAACCACTTTGCCTCTATGCACTATCTCTCTGATGAGGTGATATTTTCTCTCTATATGATTTCCTCTTTTATGGCTTCTAGATTCCCTAAAATTGGCCACAACCCTTGTAAAGACCCGACCCATTGGGGTCCTAGAGAAACAAACCTTTACTACATGCCTTTAAATCAAATAAAGTCTTGAAA
>JBBMEG010000009.1:5114851-5146179 GCA_037832605.1 Cyclanthera cordifolia | reverse complement strand
ACTAAAAACCTAATTTCTAAGTAATGAAACCAATTTCATTCAAAATATAAACTTACTAAACACATAACATGTAATTTCAAACGAAACATAAACAAAATAAATGCATACTCTTACCTTTTGGAAGAGTGGTGACGAATTTCGGCGAAGATGAGAGGTTTTGGAAGAAAATGGGGGAAGAAAGTGGGAAAATGAAGAAAAAATCGCAGAAGGGGTATTCTGTAATTGGTAGCAAAGGCGTCGGAATTAACCTCCGTCGCCGTTGCTTATTAAAAAAAAAAAATTAAGTTAGGCTTTCGGCGACGGAATTGCTTCAACGTCGCCGAAGCCCTACCATTTTTCCGCCAAAATTTTTGGTTTTGGGGGGGAAGAATTGGGCTTCGGCGACGGAAAACTTTCTCTATCGCCTTTGCTCAATTCAAAATAATTAAGGTTGGATCAAAGGCGACGGAAGGAGCTAGAGCGTCGCATTTGTCCATTCTAAAGCGACAGAGCCTTGTTCCGTCGCCTTTGATGGAACAAAAGGCGACGCTCGTTTCCTTTAGTCGCCTTATCTAGAAGTTAAAGCGACGAAATCTGCGAGCGTCGCCGTAGCCTCACGCTAAGGCAACGCTTGTAGGTTTTCGTCGCCGTTAGATGGCTAAGGCGACGGATAACCCCTCAGTCGCCGAAGATTACGTCGCCTTTGCCTATTTTTCTTGTAGTGTGATCCTCATTAAGTACTGACCATTAATATATTTAGACCTTTGAAGATAACTTTTCAATATAATTATAAAATATAGTTTTCAAGTAATTATTATCATGTTAAGCAAGTATAGATTGAGTGACACTGCTGATGTAATGGTTCAGTTATGAATTCAATTTAATTATGGTCGGTCCACGTCATTAACAATCAAATAGTATAAGTCTTTTGTTAAAAGAAAGTTACAAAAGTAATAAAATCTAAAAAATGAAACCACTACGCATCGTTTCAGTCATCCAAAATTAAACTTATGATGGATAGAGTTTACAACTTCACAACATAACATGTAATTTTAGTATACAAAATGGATCTTCATATTTAGTGTCATAAAATCTATAAAGTACATTGAAACCAAAGAAAGCAACTATTAATTAAAAGACAAAAACATGTTAGTAGAGACACTTTGAAAATCTCCAAAGGATTCTCAATTGAAAATTTCAAGTTCGAAATTCACTTGTTGTCTCTCGAGTCTGTACTTTCGGGTACGGTTACTTTACGGTTGTTTATGGTGAACTTTAAAGCCTATAAATCTAGAAGGGGAATGCTTAATTTTAAACTCTGAAATAGTCTCCAACTTTGGCGACCAAACTCTCCCTTTTGACAATCCCACTAATTGATCGTAATGCCTCTTCAACTCCGGCGTACTACACAAAAAATCACTTCCTCCGCCGCTATCTCCACCGTCCGCCGACCCCGGAGAAATAAGCCGAACGATAAACTCCGGTACCACCTTAATCAGGACACTTCCATTCGCGCAGTGAATGTACTCAAACGGACATTGGCCCGAAAATTTAGCGTATTTTCCGGCTCCAATCGCGGCGAGGGTCGACGTTGAGAGGACGTCGATGGAGGCGAAAGGTTCGACCGGGAGGACGAAGTAGGTCTTGCCGGGGAGGAGGTGGTCGTTGATTGCCATGGAAGGGACCGGGTGGCCGATGAAGAACGAGTCTGCGTGGCAGACCATCATGTCCGGGTATTCGAACATGATCTCGCCGGCGATGTGGTGGTTTCCGGCTAGGGTTCTGGTACGGCCGTTGTGGAAGATGAGCTTGACGGCGGAGGAACGACGGCGGTGGGTGGTGGAAATGGCATGAAGACACGGAGAGAATGAATTTCCCATTGGAATTGTGAATGGATTAATGAGAGAGAACCAATTAGGGATTTTATATCCATGGAGATTTTGACTTTTTCCCATTTTTATTTTATTTTATTAATTACTATTATTTATATTTAATTTGTTTTACTCTATGCAATGTACATGGATGTCCGCGTTGAATAATTAAAATGATTTTTTTAAATCTAAATTATTATTTCTTTTACCTTATCTACTTTTTTTTTTTTTTTTTTTTTTAATATTAACAAGTGTGTTTTGCTTACTTTTTCTTAATTTGGTTGCCTATTATAATTAGTTAATTTAAAATTTGAACTATATTTTATTAGCATCAATTATATAAGAGTTACAATTATAAGTTGCTTCTATTATTAATACCTCAAAGAATGAAAAGACAAAGTCCATTCAATTTTATTAATCTCTCAATAGTGCATATGTATAGAGTCTCATAACAAAATAAGAGTACTACTCTAAAACTAACTAACAACTTCTTTTAACTAATTTAAACAGCTAAAACCTCTCTAATAATTTAAGGGAATTTGACGTGGATAACACATTATAATTATAACATAAATTTATCAAAAATTCATTTATAGTAAATTTCTTAATTTTTCCACGTAATTCCGCTTTTATCCCTCTTCAATCACTTCTCTGATAGACTTCAATCAGTCTATCATAGAAGTAATTGATATCTATCAGAGAAGTGATTGAAGTCTATCAGTTAAGTGATTGAAGTCTATCAGTTAAGTGATCGACTTTAATCAATTTTTGGATCAGGGGTTTTTTGGTCATTTTGATAAGTCTGTCCAAAAAAGTTGTTATAGATGCAAAAAGTTTCGAAATGTACTATACACCAAATATTTATGATTGTTTTTTAATATGTATGCAAAAGTCCCATAATTTAATATTCCTCCCCTTGATCAATAAAAAAAAAAGCTAAGCTCCTAATTGAAAATTCTCAACAAGTGGTAACAAGATTCTTTGCCCAATAGATGATTTGCTGCTACCAAATGAGTTTTATTTGACTTAGCAACATATTTACTTAACCATTGATTGCAAAGGTAATGTTGGGTTGAGAAATAGTAAAGTATATAAGCTTGTCATCAACATACAAACAATAATTCACCAACATAAGTATTATTGATATCTTTATTTATCCTAGAAAATTCATAAATGTTAAGAACTAACTTCTTCTCTAACAAAAGTTGAACTCTGTTAACATGAAGAATTAGAAATTTTTATATGATTATTTAGTCTAAATTTTCATTCTAAACATTTTTGTTTCCGCTTGTAATTTATTATTAAATTTGTAATATTATAATTAGTCTCTAGCTATATTTAGTTTTTATACTTTAAATATATATTAGAACATGTTTGGTTATCACCAAAAGAGAAGGGAATGAAAAGAAAAAAAATGCATAGATGAAGAAAAATTAGTGATTGATATAACCACCTTTAGTTCTTACAATATAGAAAATTTAATCAAGATGCATACAATAAAAATATAGAATATTTAGTTTATTGTTTTGAAAAGTATGTGTGTATATATATATATATATTTTATAGACTTACAATGAATTTTATTCCTTTCAGAAAATATTTTAATTTAATAAACTTCCAATAAGAAAATGTTTGTAAACTAGATTAAAAAAAAAAAAAAAATCTTTTTCTTTTTTTTATTATAGTTTCTTTTTAGTTTTTAGAAATTTGATTTTTTTTTTCTTGGAAGAATGTTACTTTGATCAACATTTTATGTTATAAATAAAGACAAACAGTTAGTTGTTTTCCTAATAGGAAAAAAGTAAGATAAATAATAAGTTTTTATAATTTAAATTGCTATAAATATGTATTATATATTATTTAAATGAAACCATTTACCTAGTCATAGGTCAACTGCATATGCTCTATAACATCGAATTCGAAATCTTGAAAATTGGCTCTCATTCATTTAAGAGCAATTGTGCCATTTATTTAGGATTTGTGGTCCATCTTCCAATTTGTATTTGAAAATTGAACCTGTGACGCTGGCTTTGATCAATTGAATTAAAATTCATACATAATATTTTTATCCTGAATTATATATTATATGAATTGAACAATGCGTTAATATATTGATCATTGCTATTGACTTTGTTAATTATCATCTCTTTTTTTAATCTTATATAATAATAATAATGAAGGATGATTAATATTCATATAGATTTAACTCTCAAAAGATAAAATATCGATATAAATAATGTAACTCCATAGTAAAATATTAAAGTGATTATCCTAATATGGATAGACTATCATATCTTTAACGAAATAGATTATAAATTAATTATTGGTGGTTGTTTTTTTTTCTTTTTCTTTTTCTTTTTTAATATATAATATTTTATTTCTATTCATGTTCAATGCGGTCACACACATTAAGAAAAGTGCATTGAACTTGGCTTTTATTTAGAACTATAGCTTTAAACAAAAGTTCAACAACTTTTGTAGTTTGCACATATGTTGAATATGGAAAGTGTGTCATTTAAGAAATATGAAAATTTCCACCCTCTTTATTATTATTCTATTTTATTATTATTATTATTATTATATTACTTACACCAATTGTACTTGCTAAGTCAAATTATTCAAAATCACAATATGGGCCCTAAACTTTATTATAATTAAAGGCTAAAATAATTTAGAAAATTTAAGTCAAAATATTATATTTATTATGGAAATTAAATAGGATAGTGTGTTGGAGATATTTAGTTTTATTCAAATAAAATACATCTATGGATACTTAAAACTTAGGGAATTTATGTCATAAGTGGTGGTGCAGTTGGTTGAAAACTTGAGTTCGAGAGGTGTGCTTTTTAGGTTTGAAACCTATCTGTGACAATAGAACATGGTTATTTGGATATAGTGTGAAATATCTATCTCAAAAAAAAAAAAAAATTTAGGGAATTTATTATTGATAGGGAAATATGACTTTCATTGTTTTTAGTCAATTTAATTACTTCATTGTTTTCATTAATTTGATTGAACCAATTGGTTGATTAAAGATATTAATTTAATTTGAAAATTTTCTTATTCGTGTAATTTTCTTTCCATATTTTTTAATCAATAAGAATAATAACTTTATCTATATTAATATGTTATTTAAAGTTTTGTTACACTTTTTGTTTCTTTCTTCTATCAACGTCATTATTCCTCATTTAGTTGTATTGTTATCATCTTTTCAATTATTCTATAATCACCTTCTCCTAATTATTTCAAACTCTCTCCGAACACTTTTTTTTTGTTCTTACAATTTTTCTATGAAATCACATATCAAAGTGTAAATAATTTAAATACATAAATAATACGTTATGCTATAATAATTTAAATCAGACTACAAAAGAATGATAATATTATATAAGTAGTACATAAGTTTATGAAATAATCTTATAATGCTTTGAACCTGACTACAAAAGCAATACAAAAGTGTGTGTAAAAATTTTATAATACTTTGAACCAGTATATAGAATCATGAAAATATTATATAAGCATTACAAAAGTTTAAGAAAAATATCTTTTAATATTTTGAACTAGTATAGAGAAGCATGAGAATATTACATAAGCATTACTAAAGTTTAAGAAAAAAGTGATTGAACCTTAAGAGTATTACAATAAATATGAGGTCAAAACTTCAGATTGAACAAACCCAACATTTTTAATCTTATGTACGGTAAAATAGAGTATTCTTAACCAGATACTAAAATGAACAAAATACTAGCCTACAATGTCCAGAACAAACTCAAAATCTCTAATCTAAACTCATAATAAACATTCACCATAGAAACAGATTCTTAAAATAGATCGAACTACAGATGTAGAATACTTTAGAAATACTAGTAATACCCGACTACAGAAGCATCACAATATTTCAATTCACAAATTTAAAGTACATGAACAATTACTTATTAATATATTAGTGAATGCTTCTTGTGGTTTGATATTGAAATGGTAAACACATTTTTTTTTTTAAGTAACGTTCTGTTTTTGTTAAAATTTCTTTAAAAAAAACATTTCTTTGACGAGTTTTAGAAATATGATTCTATTTTGTACAAAAATGATCTATATTATTGTTGAACTAATTTGATTAATATTAACTTTAAAATTTTTATAAAAATTTATTTTAACAAGGTATTAAAATTTACAATGAAAAGTTTATTAACCAAATTAATTGATACAAAATTTGAAGTTGATGGACCCTCTTAATATTTTACTCATCAACAATTCCAAATGTGGGAAACGTGATGAATGTGGCAAATGTGACAATAGAAATACTAGAAATATAAAAGTAGTTTAACAACTTCACTATATGTTCGTTTTTTTCTTTTTGGAGAAAAAAACATTATTGTAATCTTACATATAATCAAATATTAGGTAGCAAATAGGGTACCGTTAGGTTATAAATAAATAGAAATGCCGACACGCATAAGTTTTATTAAAACGTTTTTCAGCTCCAAACGATTAAGGATTTATTTATTATATTGTATATTAATTCTTGGTTTAAAATAGCGCCGTTTTTTGTTGTTGGAATATTCAACATAAAAAGCCACTTTTGTTCAATAGAATTTGTTATAGGTTAAAATATTCTGGAATACTCGGACAAGGCAAGTGCTCCCCGAGAGTCCGCCAAAAGATGTCGAGAGTCTCTGGGGATCGGCCAAAGGGTGAAGGAAGGCCCGGAGCCAAAGGGCGCCAGAGGCCCCATGGATCAGCCAAGGAAGGCCACAACTCCCACCGGGTCTCCAAGTCCATCCCGATACCCCAGGGGTCGGCCAAGGGATGTCATAACCCCTAGGGGTCGGCCAAGCCCATCCTGACCCTCCAAGGGTCGGCCAAGGGAGGCCACAACCCCCAAGGGATCGGCCAAGCCCATGCCGACCCCTTGAGGGTCGGCCAAAGTAGGCTGAGACCCCCCGAGGGTCGGTCGTGGCGGCCATGACACCCCCTAGGGATTGGCCAAGGCCAATCCAGCTCCCCTGGGGCCGATTAGAGTAGGTTTGACCCCCCCCTTAAGGGTCAACCGTGGAAGTCAAGACTTTCTCCCAGGATTCGACCGAGTCTAAGTGACAATTAGATCCGCTGATAACGGCCAGAAGTTACGCCAAGAGGGCCAAGACCCCTTCCTTTAGGGGCGAGCCGTGGAGGTGATGACTCGTAAGGGTTGACCGAGACCAAAGCCAACCTCTAAGAAGATCAGTCGAGTAGGCCGACCCCAAGAGGGTCAGCCGTGGAGGTCAAAACTATCATGTTGACAAGTCGACCAAGTCCAAGTAACATTTAGGAACGTCACACTTGTTGGGTGCAGCGTCCTGGAGTTACACTGAGAAGACCGCACCTCCAAAGGGTTGGCCATGAAGGTGATAACCGGAAAAGGTTTACTGAGTCCAAGTAACTCTCGAGTCAAGGCCGTTACACTTTCAAGGGTAACGGTCAGAGAAATTACGCCGGTACTCATTCTCAGCTTAATGGCGGACGTTTCTAATGGTTGACCATTAAGCCACTATTAAGTGAGCCGCAACGGTTACGAGACTAGCTACTATAAGAAGTCATTAGATTTCTCTATTTGGATCCAAGCTAATCTAAGTTGAACTACGCTAAGAACCCTTGTAAGCTCTTTTAAGTTCTAAAAGCTACCTCTAAATTACTCTCCTAAACTATTACTAACTTAAGCATCGGGAGACCCTGTTCCTCACACCACACCGGTGCGTCCTAAAATTGTTCTTTTTTGTAGGCTTCTCGTCCTCAGTAAACAAATTGTACTGTTGATATCCGTTGACCATTTTTCGACATCAATATAATTTTGTTTCCTTTTTTTTGAGTACTTCAATAGAAAATTTTTAAACATCGTATGAATAATTTAATTTCATTGCTCAAATATTCAAAATTGTACCAAGAAAACTAGGTTAATACAAATATTTATTTTTTTATTTTAGTTTAACACAATTTCTAACTTCTTGATTTAAAATAATTGTTTGAACAAATTTAATTATATTCAAAATAGCTAATTATTGTATGAACAATACTTCCTTATATGAAATTCTCCACATAAGTATTGAAATTTAGTATTTGGGACAAAATGATGCTTACATTTTATTAGGATCCCACTGAAGTATTTATACAAAAAATACAACAGAAAAATGTAATAATTAAGAACTTATGTTTAAAGCTAACATAACAAAAAGATAACTCACTCAACTAATTAACTAGCTCTAATACTCCCCCTCAAGATGGAAGGTGGATGTTAAGAATACCTATCTTGGACATGAGTGAGTATAACAAGAATGGTAGCGGATATGATAACAAGAAGAGATTTTATAAAAATGTCAGCTAGTTGGTGAAGTGTCCGAACAGG
Source organism: Cyclanthera cordifolia (assembly GCA_037832605.1). Lineage (NCBI taxonomy): Eukaryota > Viridiplantae > Streptophyta > Magnoliopsida > Cucurbitales > Cucurbitaceae > Cyclanthera > Cyclanthera cordifolia. The sequence continues at coordinate 5,137,950 of JBBMEG010000009.1, read as the reverse complement.
TAAAAGCTTCATAGTTGAGTCGTGGATATGATAACGAACAAAATGTAAATCTAATTCGATGTGTTTGGTGCATTCATGAAACATTGGATTATCGCTAATATGTATGGTAGCTAAATTGTCACAAAAGAGCAATTGAGTGATAATGGGTAGACGAAGCTCTGTAAGAAGCGATCAGAGCTAAATAACTTCACAAGTGGCGAGAGCGAGCGCCTGGTATTCTGCTTCGCAGAAGATCATGAAATGGTGCTCTGTTTCTTAGATTTCCAGGATACCAATGGATTGCCTATGAAAACACAATAACCAGTTGTGAAGTGCCTTGTGTCGGGACAAGACGCCTAATCGGAATCTGAAAAGACTTTTATTTGATAAGTTGTAGTAGTATGAAGTAGAATAACCTATCTTGGTGCATCTTTAATATAACGAATGAGATGATAAACAACAGCGAGAAGTTTCTTGTTGGGGTGAGAAACAAACTAGCTTAACCGATTCACGACATACGTGATGTTAGGGCAGGTCATCACTAGATAAAGCAATTTTCCAACCAAGTTACGAAATAAGGTGTTGTTTAGTAGCAAATCAGTATCAGAGTTGCACAACTTTGATGTATAGCTCATAGGAGTACTTTCTGGTTTGCAAGCCAAAAGACCGCACTATTTATTAGTTGAAGAACATAGTTTCGTTGAGACATATATATTCAATTTGAAGACCAAGCAAGCTCAATTCCAAAGAAATATTTCAAAGGACCAAGGTCTCTTAGTTTGAATCTATCATGTAGCATATTTTTTAAAGAGGAAATAAATGATGGATCCGGACTAGTGAGGATAATGTTGTCGACGTAAGCCAGTAATGCAACAAAGGTTGATGGAGACCCCCTTAGGAATAACGAATAATCGGCTTTGGACTGTGTAAAGCCAAGAGATAAGAGTGTTTCTAAAAATTTGACAAACAATTTGCGTGAGGCTTATTTTAAACCATAAAAGGGATTTGTTAAGGTGACAAACAAGCTTCCCATCTTGCTAGAATCATACTGAAAGGGCTTATATCTCAATGGAAGATCCATATATACTTCTTCAGCTAAATCACTATGAAAAAAAAACGTTGTTTACATCAAGTTGGATCAAAGGCCATTGAGAAGAGATAATCATGGTGAGAACAACAGATATAGTAACCATCTTAGCTACTGGAGAGAAAGTCTCAGTAAAGTCGAGACCATGCTATTGTGTATAACCTTTGGCTACGAGATGAGCTTTGTGTCGTTCGATAGTACCATCGGCTCGATGTTTCACTTTGTATACCCATTTACATCTTATAGGATGTTTGTGTAATGGAAAAGGAATAATGGTCCAAGTGTTATTATTTTCCTACGCCTCTATTTCTTATGCTCATTGCCAATCTCCAATGCTCATGTAAATCCGCTTCATGATAATATTAGGGTTTAGTCTGAGCAGAGATATTAAGAGCAAAATGATGATTCATAGGTGACAACTTGTCATAGGATATATAAGATTGTAAGGGGTATCAAACAACATGCAAATCATTTGTTAAGGTGTTGTTGAGAAGGCCCAATGATATTCTTGGAGATAAGCTGACTGCTTTCTTTGCCGTATTGTTCGTCTGAGTGGAATAACAGATTGATTCTGATTTGTTATATTGGTATATATGTTAAGCTCAGAAGAACTATTAGCTTGAGATAATCTGCCAGTAACTATATCAAACGGTGAGCATTGTGTATCTGTGGATTGCGATAAGGAATCAACAGGAAATTCCATACAAATGGAAGGCATGGAGTCAGAAGCAAGTGGTTAAGATGAGATTGCAGCTTCCTCTGGTATTTCAGATTCATAATGGCTGCTTGTCATGAACGACCCTGGTAACACAAAATCAGAAAAGTATCTCGAGAAAATATAACTTGAATGATGATGGTAGAGATTAATAAGGAAAGGATGGTTCGTGAAAAATAACATCTCTGGATGTGAAGAACTGCCACTAGTAGAAACTGGACTTTTAGTGTCGGTTATATGCCAACATCTTTCATAAATGGTGTCGGACAAACGAACGTCATCAATACAGGTGACATTAAAGACTTTTAGTGTCGGGCATATTTAGTGATGGATTAAAACCGTCACCGAAGACCTTTGGTGTTGCGCGTGACGCGAGACACCAAATTTATTTAGTGACAGTTTTTGCTTGGCGCGCGACACAAAAGGTAATTGGTGCCGGTTTTTGCCAGTCACATATTCTCTTTGGTGATGGGCGCCCGTCACCATTTCTGCCTGTCACCAAATCTACGTTTTTTTTTTCATTTCTACCCGTCACCTATTCTCAAACTCGAGATTCATCTTCTTTTTTATTTTCTCACTCTCCCTTTTTCCTTTACACAAGACCTTATTTTCCAAATCCTTGGCTCCAGCTTCATCCTCAACTCTCAAAATTTTCTTTGCTTCTATTTTTTTTTTCTGCTGCCACACCCTCATTCTAGTAGCTGAAATAAGTTATCCATGAAATTAATAATAAAATTGAAAGAAGTAAACAAAACAAAAGGTTCACATTGCAAAAACTTTGACATCTAATTTTTCAATTCAAATGGTATAGATACTAACAAAATTTGAACCAAGCTTAAGGCAAAGAAAAAAAAAAAAAATCAAAACTTGAATATTAGCGGGATTGGATTATTACCAGCATTAATTTCATTGTGCTCTCCTCACATGCTCGTCTGGTCTAATATATGAAATAAATTATTCAAAAATAAAGAGAAAGTTGGAATTTGGTGCATAACACTAAAAATTACCTTTTCAAGTTCATCTTCTACGGCTTTCGCAATATCATTTTTCTGCTAAAAATATTATTCGAATTCAACTTTGGAACACTTGCTTTGATTGCTACAAATCTGCAACAAGTTTCTTAAATTTAAAGAAGTTTAGGTACACATATATGACCAAAAAAAAATAAAAAAGGATTTTGTGACGGGCTAATTAGTGTCGGACGCCCATCACCAAAGAGAATATATGATGAGTAAAACCGTCACCAAAGACATTTGGTGTCGCGTGCCAAGCAACAACGGTCACTAAATACCTTTGGTGTCGTGCGTGACGCGCGACACCAAAAGCCTTTGGTGACGATTTTTGCCCGTCACCATTTTAGCCGTCACCAAAATGCCCGTCATCTTATATCCGTGTTTTAAAAAAAAATTGGATAGACCATCACCTATTTCCTCTTTTGTAGTAGTGTGTTGTGTTTCAATATTGAACAACTTGTAGGCTTTCATCCTCATAGGATAGCCAACAAAACCAGTAGGTATCGCACGTGGATCAAAGTTAAAACGTGCATGAGGCAAGGTAAATGCATAACAAAGACACCTAAAATTACACAACAGAGAATAATCGACCAAAGTTCCATGAAGCAAAGTGTATGGAGTAGACCAATTCAAGATGAACGATGACAAATGATTGATTATTTATATAGTCAGTAGTGAGAATGCATTTTGTCCATAAACAGAGAGGAACGTGAGACTAGAAGAACAAAGCTCGAGCAACATTTAAAAGGTGCTGATGTTTTTGCTCAACCACTGAGTTTTGTTGAGGACGAGCCACATAAGAATACTAATGAAGGACACCTATCTCAGTAAAAAACTTAGTAAAGATAACTCAGGTCCATTCTCAAACTAAAATGTTTTAATCATCTTGTCGAAGTATAAACACCAAAGTGTAGCGAGTACAATCATCCACAATTGTCAGAAAATACGTATAACTAGTTAGAGAAACAATAGAAAATGGGCCCTAAATATCGGCATGTATTATATCAAAGGCATGTGATGACAGAGTGTTGTTACAAGTAAAAGACAATTGTTTGTGTTTTGCATGTGGGCACATAATGCATTCAGAGAGTTTTGTGCTATAAGTAAATTCAAAATTCAAGACATTCTTCAAATTTTGAAGACGAGATAGAGAAAGATGTTCAAGCATGGAGTGCCAAACAATAGTAGAGGACTTCTTAATGACAATAACACTTGAAAAAGCTGTTGGAGTCGGAGACACATCAAGGATATAAAGTCTAGCTTGAAGCTTACCCATGCCAATCACTTTCAAAGTGGACTTGTCCTTAATACAACATGAACCAGTAAGGAAATTGACGATAATAGAACCATCAGCCGTGAGAGAGCTAGCTCAAATCAAATTGTACTTGAATTTGGGTACATAAAGAACATTGTAAAGAGGCAAAGTACCAAGTAAAACAACTGTTCCAGCATATTTGACAATAATACGTTCACTGCTAGGTAAAACAACTGAGGTATGTACAGGTATAAGGCTTGTAAATGAAGAACGGTCATAGCAGATGTGTATAGACGCACATGAATTAATAATCCACTGTGACTGAAGAAAAGGAAGAAACACAAGGTATAGTTAAAGCATGCAAGCAGGTACCTGCTAAATGAGAAGAAGCAAAAACACCATTGGAGTTAGCGAAGCTTAATGAAGACTGAATCAGGACGTGCAAAAGTTAGCATTAAGCTAAAGTGTCATCAGTCATTCTATTTGTATTGACTGTCATCTCAAAAGTAGCTAGAGCATTGGCCAGAGCATCATTGTTGGAAGAGTTTGGCTTTATTTCCCTTTTGTATGATAATTTGAAGGATACCCATGGAGTTTGTAATATCGGTCTACCGTGTGACAGGGCTAATTACAATGTGAGCAATGGTGGCAATCTTTATGCCTATGAGAACTTTCAGATGTACTTTTTATAGGGGGATTATTAGCGGCCAAAGCAACAGAAGGTGTGAAGTAATAATGGGAAGAGAACGATGTTGTTCTTCTTGGTAAATCAAAGAGAAGGCAATGCTTATTGATGATAAATGTGTCATAAGAAGTATCTTAGATCGAGCAGGACCATATGATTCATTCAATGCCATTAAAAAACTCATCAGGAATTCGTTTCGAAAAAAATCTGCAAAAGCTTTATGTTCACCATAAGCACAATCACAAGATGGCAAGAATCTGGCATATTCATTCCAGACAGCTTTGAATTTAGAGAAATACATAGGAACAAATTGATTATTCAAAATAATCGTAGCCAATCTGCATTTCAATTGAAAAATTCTTGAACTACTCTTTTCTTGAAAACGAAGCTTGAGGTCATCCCAAATTGCAGGGCTGAATCCATGAACAAAATACTCATAGAAATATGCTTCGAAACAAAATTAAGGATCCATGAAATCACAATACAGTTGCTACAAATCCAAGAAGAAAGAAGATTACCAATAAGTTTTGGGAGAGTATCATCAATGAAACCAGTCTTGTTGTGAATTGAAAGAGCAAGTAACATTGATCGGCTCCAAGAAACATAGTAATCATCGTTGAGCAAATATGAGATGAGAACTAAGGTTTGAAGAATCACTATTGGTAAGGGCATATGGACTCTGATGAACTTCAATAGAAGAATTTTCAGACGTAGTGATATTCGGAGAAGACGAACTTGATAGGAGGCAGATCTATAGGAAGTGGGGTAGTGGTTGCGGGTGAAGGATCAGCCATTCAAATAGAAAAAATTATACATTTTATTAGGATCCCACTGAGGTATTTATACAAAAAATAAAACAGAAAAATGTAATATTTAAGAATGTATATTTTAAAGTTAACATAACAGAAAGATAACTAATTAACTAGCTATAATAGGAAGTATGTATTATTTGAAATGAGATCAATATTTGAAATTACTTTAAATATAATGTACAATATTTGAAAATTTAATAATACAGAATTACTTGCTTCTTTTTCTATAAATTTGACATTATTTTGAATGTAACATACAATATTTAAAGATTTAGATCAACGTTTCTAATATAAATCCAATATATAAAATTGAAATACCATATAAAATAAAATAGAAAAATTGCATTTGTAATAATTAAGTTCTTAAACTTTCGAATTGATCAAATACACCCCTTAAACATTGATAGTTGTTGCAATTAGCTCCCTTAATTAAATTTAAAAGATTTTTATAGGGATGAACATGGTAAATTTGTCTTAAAATTTATACTCTTCATTTCTCTCTCTTAATCCTGCAAACTGGAGATTTAGAAACTCTCAAATCATTCGATTCAGACATGAAGAATTTTGTGCCATGTCTCTCAGTCTTTGGAGGTAGCAACTGACTTTTTGAATTATACTATTAACTTTTCCTTCAGTTATCCAGATATTATTGATTTATGTTTCTTATTCAACGATGTAGTTTTCTAAAGTTGTATAGAATCAACGATTTAGTTTCCTTCATGTCTAAAACAAATGATTTGAGAGTTGCTATATCTAAAGTTCGCAGGATTTTAGATAGAGAAATGAAGAGTATAAGTTTTAAGACAAATTTACCCTCTTCATTCATATAATTTTTTTTTTAAATTGAACTTAAGGAAGTTAATTGCACCATTAATCAGAGTTTAGGAAGTTTAATTGTTACAAGCATCATACTTTAGGGGTGGTTTGTGCAATTTTTACAATGAATTATTTAGAATGATTAAAATGAATACTATAATTTATAAATTAACTTTAAAGTTTAGAAATTTTTAAATGTTAAGGAAAAAAAGATGCGATGAGATTAAATACTTTGGTCAATAAAGTTTAATATTTTATAATATAAAAACAATAAGAAAGGCTATCTAAAAAATGTTTAGTTTAGAAAAAAAAAAAAAACAAAGTTCTGAAGTAATCAAAATTAAGTTAAATGATTAAATGAAAAAAAAGTTTATATATAATAAGCGAAAAGATGTATGAAAATTTCTAAATGCAAAAAGGTGAAAGTAATAACCTCGAGAAGAATATTTATTTTAAGCATATATTAGCGTAAGTGAAAACGGATAAGATTTGTATTTTCTTTTTCTCTAAGTTCAAATTGATGTAGATTAGTAATATAGGTTAATCTTGATAAGCTCATTAATTGTATCTTTCTTATAAATATGTCTCCCTATTTTATGGAAGTCTTAGGTGATCAATGTATAATGGTAATTGAGACATATTTTGGTACCTCTAGATCAAACCAAGCACACACATTGTTTAAACACTTGCTCTAGTTGTTGGCATGAAAGGGTATTATTGTTAATGCAATATTTTAATTAAAGAAAAGAAAGGTCAAGCTTAAATATTGACCAAGTTCAACCGACCTCGTTTTGGTTAGGATCAAAGCGACATTGTTGGGTGCTACTTGTGGTCGCTGAATCATGCTTAAGTGGCGCTGTTTTCGTTTCTAACGGAAACGACATCGTCTCGCTCTTAATTTTCTTTTGATATTTATCGATGATTCCATTTCAGAGTGGATTATCATCGAAAGGTTTTAGGAGCTCAATGCTCGAAATGTAGGGTGATACATACATCCTACCTCGGTTTGGAGGTAAGTAGTTATGTTTATATGTCGTGTACATTCTTATTTGTTGTATGAATGTTCAGAAAACTAGTGTGAGTTGCTAGTTGTGACGTTGCGCTCTTTTAGAGTGAGGTATGAGTTGTTAAAAGTGATTTATCGTCTCTTTGAGAGACGTATGAGTTGTTAATGATGTTCCATTATTGTAAGAGTATAGTGTGTTGCTAGTGGTATCTCACTCCATTGAGAGTGCGATGTGAGGTGCTGGTGATATTTCACTCATTTGAAAGTACATGGTGAGTTAGTAAAGATGTGCAACTCATTTAAGGGTGCATGATGACCGTTATCGTTGTTTTCACTCTGTTGAGAGTGTCGCGTGAGTTATGAGAGATGTTTTACTTTTTTGAGAGTGTAGAGTGAGTTGATGATGGTAATTCACTCCTTTATGAGTGCACTTTGACTTGTTAAGGATGTTTCACTCATTTGAGAATGGATTCTGAGTTATTAAGGGTGTTCCGCTCCTTTGAGATTGCATAGTGAGTTGTTGACGGTGTTTTACTCCTTTGAGATTTCAGGGTGAGTTGTTGAAACACCCATTTAAGAGTGTGAGGTGAATTGCTAATGATTTCTAACTCATTTGAGAGTGTGATGGTGAGTTGTTAAGAGTGTCTCCCTCATTTGAGAGTGTGAGGTGAGTTACTAATGGAGTTAAACTCATTTGAGGGTGTAGGACGGGTGTAAGTTTTACTTTACCTGTTTAGGTATGTAGTCATACTTGTAATTTGAGGATATTAAATCGCACCTAAGCAATACACGATTATGCGAGGTGTTAGTTAAAACTTTTTTGAATGATATATTATGAGTAAAGGCATGAATGGATACGAATATGTGATTTGTAATGTTGAAGGTTGAAGTGTGATACGTTGTGTAAGCAGATTGATGGTCTGTGTTGAGGGCTTGTACTCAATAGGGTTAGGGTGTATGGGTCTAGAGTGGTTATGTCGTATATGGCTGTCTTATTCCTTAATGATAGTTGAAAGATTGGGGATTCGAATTTGGTTTTCGAGGCTGAGATTGATGGTTGAATAATTAGGAGGTGTGCTAGTTCGACTAGTACATTGACCACTATGATCAAATTGATCATACAAGTAGTTAAAAGATGTGTTAAGACATACATCCATGAGTGAGTACCTCTTAGTATACAGGTTCTTGTAACCATGGATGCAAGATGATAATCAAGGTCGAGAGAGTGGCCAAGTGTGAGTGGCGTTATACCAATTTATCCTAGGTGAAAAAGGTTTATGGTGGAATTTCTTATAGTGGCTTGTAGTAAGCATGATCACCCCTTCAAGTCGAAAGTTGTGATGCTAGCTAGTTATAAGCTGGGCATGAGTAATGTACTTATATGCGGTATGTGCAGAAGTGTTACACGTTTTAGTTAGGGAGCTTAGTGAGTAAAGAGTTGTATCTGGATTGGAGTATAAATGTGCATGACAGATAAGGTGGTGTATTGTAAGTGGTTAATCGTCGTGAGATTTTGAGTACAATGAACATGGCTGATCCATGTTCAGAAGTTATTGGCGTGACCTTATAGCTTCCATGATGAATGGTAGTTACTGCACACAAAAGCTACTTACTTTGTATGAATATACTCACTTTGGCGATGTCATTTACTCTGGCAGTTTTTATGGGGTTTTGCAACGAGACTTAGTTGTGTTCGTGGGCTATGCGTTGTGGTAGCTTGACCAAGATCACTGACCTAGGTTCTCAGGTTGTTGTCTTTTAGCTATAATTTTTTGCATGTTACCTAGAGCTTTTGTGGTGTTACAACAAATGTGGTTTTTTAGTGAAAAATGCTCTTTCAACGCTATTACTCTTTTTTTTTATATATATATATGAAACAACATCATTCAAAGAAATATGCAACAAGCAGGCACTACAAAAAGTGTTAATCATGATGGAAGATGTAATCTGTCACAGTGTAGGTCCCTAATTATATTGGGTTACTCAATCCCGAAAAAAAAATAAAAATAATGTATAGACAAGAACATTCACTTAAGTCTCAAAATTTAATGGGAAGTGACACAACACTTTATGCAAAATTTTCGTCCCTTTAATACTTATTTATTTTATATCTGAACTCACAAAGTCCAACAATGATTGAAATATTAACTCATTCTTATGATGTAAATAATTGTACTTGCATAAACGTGAATTGAACCATAAGTCAACCTCGATTCACAAGTTTCCATTTTTCTTCGTAGAATACACTAGATATATGCGAGTTTTTATTTGATTGAATGCGTCATTCAATAACTGATCAAATGATTTATCACTCTAAGTTGCTAATAACTTTTTATATACATTATTCTAACAAAACATGTAACAAGGAGAATGCTCGCACATCCATGTTACAATTACTTGCATGCTTCGCTCACTAAATCATTGTGTCACGTTCATCACTCACTTTCTTCACCTCTAGTTTGCATCATGAGTTTCAAAAGTTTGATTAGTTTTTCATCTACATTTGATCCCATAATGACACGATTGATCTCATTCAATATTTTTACCATCTCATTTTCGTTGTTGCAATCTTTGAACTCATCAATATTCGCCCTATCAACTTGTATTAATATTACTTACATTGGTCTTAATTAGTCTTTGTCGTTGTAATCTAAATAAACCAAGTGGTTCACCATGATACTATTGTGTTTTAGCAAATTATTCGAAGAAGATTATTCCATCGGAAAGATATAAGAAAAGTAGTATTCTCCAAGTATTACAAAAAGAGCATGGTTTATTGACTTATTTAAATTCCTTTTATATTCTCTTATGAAAGAGGAATTTTTCACATAGTAGAAACTTTTTCCGTATGTTTTCTTCGATTTTAGAATTTTTCCACACGTAAATTTTTATCTTTCTATTTCTAGAGTATCAAAAGTTTTTGTTATTGTAGGCAAAGAGGAGGTCAACGTCGATGCAAGTTGGCATAGATCCTATGCTACACCGACGAAACAACACATTCGTCAGTGTAAAGCACAAATTTCTCCCTTTTTTTGTAAGCGAAAAATGGATTCCCTCCGTGTGTCCTCTATTTAAAAAACAACCAGAAATCTAGCTACCTTAATAGAGGGCATCTCAGTATGCAGATTGCCTTCCTATAGCGACGGAGGGCTTCTTCCGTCATCGTACTCTTTATGCCGACACATTTCTTTCTGTTCACATAACCCTCGTTGGGGATTAGTGAATTTTTGTAGTGTCACAAAGGTTACAAAAAAGACTTTCAATTAAGGGCAATGCTATAGTTTTAAACAGATTTGATTTAGAAAACATAAAAAAGAATCGAATTTATATTTAATTTTTATTTTATTTTTGAAATTTAATCGTACAACTCATACTCCAAATACATGATTTTCATAAATTTTGTTATTTATATTTTACTTACGTTTTTAAAAATCAAACTAAAATTTGATAACTAAAATAATAGCTTTTATGTTGTTTTGATTTATGAAATTTAGTTTGAATTTATATGCATATTTTTAAAGAAGATGAAGCCATTGGTGCGAGATTTAAGTAAATGCTATCTTAAATTTTAAAAATAATGATTACAAATAGGTCTTAATTTTTTGGGTTTTTGAAATCTAAATCTAAATATTATAATAATTTTCATTAATTACTTTAATATCACTATCTTACTTCTATTTTTAAAAACAAAACCAAGATTGAATGTTAAAAATAATAATCCCCAATTTTTGTTTTGGTTTATGAAGCTAAAGTAACATGAAATTAAAGGTGTTCTATATAAACAATAAAGAAAATTTGTGGTAAATAATAAATTCTAGTATTCATATTTTAATTACAACCGTCGTATCTGATTATTACCCTTATCTCTTGATGTCCTTACAGAAAGTCCCCTGAGACAGCAAATCACAAATGTCCTAAAGCAAATCAATATTGTAACTTATTGGTGTAAAAATTCCAACTTATAATCAACAAATTATTGCTCATGTAATCTTCAAGGATCCTCACATACAAAGTTGCTCATCAAGTATTATTTCTCCAAAAAAAGTAATGCCTTTTCAACTTTTATGTACTAATAAGTAAATTATCTTTGTAAATGTGCGAGCTGGGGTGTTTGTTTGTAAAATTGTCGAGTGTTTAAAAATGAGAAGTTATTTTGAGTGATTACGTAGAAGAAATTGTAATAATAGCTCGTTTGTATAGTTTTAAAGGATGATTGTAAAAGCTCGTTTATAAAATCTCCTTAAACACTCAAAACAAACATCTTCTTAGGGTGTGTTTCTTTTTCGTAAAAAAGAGTGAGTAAAGAGATTAATGGTAGATGAGAATGAGAATTGATGTTAAAAGTGGTCGGAGTAATTAACTAATCATTTTTGTGTTAGTAGTAATAAAATAAATAATTACTTGTTTGAAAATTGATCTTAATAATGGTTGATTGATATATTTGATGTAAAGTTTGATAAAAAACTGAATGAGTAATTTGATAAAGATCAGTCTAACGAGTAGTTAAGAATAATTGTTTACTAGTAAATACAAATAAGTGATTTTTGAATAATAGTTGTTTACTCCTCTTAGTTCACCAAAAATAAAGATAGCTTTAGAAAATATTGTTAACTTTGAATCTTTCGCATCTCCAATTATACAACCGAAGTAGTAGTTTACAAGTGTATATGAATTATAACTTTGAATCTTTTGCATCTCCAATTATTGTTAAACTAAAAAAAACACGTGGGTGATTCTATTCATTCCTCGTTGCATTCAATAATGTTACATTATTGAGTGATAATTCGCTATAAAAAATGAGCATACATATTGTTTTACATTCAACAAGAGCTACATTTAATTAATTTGGCAGCCTTAGTAAAAATTAAAGTAAAAAAAAATTTAAATATATATATATATATATTTAGCCTTCTTTTTGTTTAAGTTTAAACCCTACAAATCTACAAGGAGAATACCTAATTTTATACTCTGAAATAGTCTCCAATTTCGGCGACCAAACTTGCCCTTTCGATGATCCTACTAGTTGATCATAATGCTTCTTCAACTCCGGTGTACTACATAACAAACTACCTCCTTCGCCGCCCCCATCGATCTCATCATCCGCCCGTGTCGAAATGAGCCGAACGATAAACTCCGGCACGACCTTGATCCGAACTTTCCCATTCTCACCTCGAATGTACTCGAACGGACACTGGCCAGAGAATGTAGCGGTCCCAGCCCCGATGGCTGCGAGCGACGAGGTCGAGAGAACGTCAAAGGAGGCGAACCGGTCAATCGGAAGAACAAAGTAGGTGTCGCCCGAGAGGAGCCGGTCGTCGATAGCCAAGGAGGGGACCGGGTGGCCGATGAAGAAGGAGTTGGAGTGGCAGACCATCATGTCGGGGAATTCGAACATGATCTCGCCCGCGATGTGGTGGTTACCAGCGAGGGTTCTAGTTTGGCCGTTGGGGAAGATGAGCTTGACGCGGCGGTGGGTGGTGGAAATGGCATGAAGACATGGAGAGAATGAATTTCCCATTGAAATTGTGAGATTAGAGAGAGAGAGTAAAAAATGAGGATTAGAAAGGAAGATGGAGAACAAGAGATAAGTAGATTGGGAGTTTTATATCTGTTGGAGATTGACTTTGAGATAGTCAAACATGTTTTTTTTTCCTTCCTTCTCATTGGTAGGTCAGTAGTCAGGGATGTCGGCTTTGGTGTATATATATAATGTGTTTGTGTGTATATAATGTGTATGTGTATTATTAAATGTAAGGTTAAATTAATTAACACGTCTCGGTCAATCTGAATGAAAATAATGAATGGGTCTCTAAATCTTAGTCTATAAGAATTTAATTTACTTATTATAGTTTAATATTAATTGTAGTATACATCAACTAGACTATAGCTTCATCCATTGCTACGATAGATTAGTTCAAATATTATATCCCCATTTAATGAAGGTAAAAAATAGTAAATTATAAATTTCATTAAGCTAAAGTTTCAATTTAAAAATCGAGTCTTTAGTTTTTACGGTTTGAAAAAATCTTCAATAGTTTAGTGTTTATACTTTATAAAATTAGAATTTAATCCTTAAATTCTGATTAAATCTAAAAAACAATCCATGTCGTTTGCAATTTTTTATAAATAAAATAATAAAAATCAGTTATTTACTTGTTTAATAAAATAAATGATAGAAATTTAGTAACTGATTAGACAAAAAAATAAAAAATAAAAACATCATTCATACATCACAAATTATATCTACGTACTCAATTCGTATACATTTTATAAATAATGTTTTTTGGTTTCATCAAATTATAGCGATTATATTGTATTTTTTTCTTAAATTATAGAGACTAAATTATATATTTCTCTAAACTATAAAACTAAAATTTAGATGATTAAATTATAGGGACTACTTTTTTTTTCAAGATTAAATTTATAATTTGAGAGAAAAAGAAATTAGTGGAACAAGATTTTTATACGTTCATATATTACCATTTAATTTAGGTAACCATTTGGTGTCATTTTATTTTATTATATAGTTTATAAAAGTAAAATCTGTAAATACACTTTTCAGTTATGAATTTTCATAATTTATGGTTAGTGAAGATATTCTATTAACATTAGTTAGATTTAACATTGAAATATTTATTAGAATATTTGATAGAGAGATTTTTGAAACTTATATTTTATGCAGTATATATTTGTATAATTAAAAAGAAAAAGAAGGTTTTTTCCAATTATTTCTCATAAATTGTCAATACTTAAAATTTCAATATGCATTTATTTTTGGGAAAAGTTACTTTATTAAATCAGTATGCGTGAGACGCTAACTATTAAAATAAGTTAAAATCTTGAACCCGTTTTCAAATATATCAATATTTCAAAAAAATAAAAAAACTCAAAAATTACGAATAATATCAAATTTTCAAATTTATTTCAAATAATATCTTTTTATGCGGTATTGTATTATAATACACAAAAAAACATAATATATTATAACATCAAATGTGTGTATTTATTAATATTATAAACACATTATATGTTACATTCCTAAAACCAAAAAATATCGATGTTATAGAATATATACCTTGTATTATCATAATAAACCGATAATACACTTATCATCATAATAACTTTTTATTATAAAATACTCAAGTTATGAATCACTGGTGTTCACACGTATGACTCGCCAAAACAGTAGAGTTATGGTTTAGGTGATGGTGGAACAGAAAAACGACCCACTAATTATCATGGTGTACTGTTGACAAAGTGTTGGATGTGATATTTGTTAGTGGAAGACGAGTAATAACATTTAAATGTCAGTGGCACAGAGCCTGTAAAAAAGAGATCACATTATAAACATGAAGTGAGATCAATAAAAATATCGCATTATTAGTTCAAAGATGAGTCTATATCTTTTCTAGTATCGAAATCAGATAAAAAAAAGTTAGTAACAAACTAACTAACTTTGAATTGTTTCTTAGGTGAATTAATCAGTTGAGAATTAGAGAGTGTTGAAGTCTATATAAGAGACTTGTTAGAAGCAATTGAACTTATGTTTGTACTTTGTAATTTCTCTCGAAGATTCATCTTGCCATTAATAAAAATCTCTTGCTCTCTTCAACAATTTAGATCGATAATGGAAAACCGTCGCCTTCTGTATATATAACGATTGCTTTACGGTAACAATAGGGCGACAAACTAAGGGAGGGGAGTTAAGTCACCTACCATAAACTCCCTAAACAAATCATGGTTATAATTGAGTCAAACTATCGGATAAATTTCAAAAAAACAAAACTTGTAACTAATAATGTTTTTTTTTTTTGATGAAATCGTTACTAATAATGTTAATGGGAAGACTAAAATGAAAATTGCTCTCATTAAATCGAATAAAATGAAATGAAACAAAACAAAACAATCTAAATTTTGTGGGATAGAAACTCTTTCATTCTAAAGAATGAAGAAGTACATTCCATTCTTGGTCAATAGATTTAATATTTTGTTTTTAGGAAAAATTACCTTTTTTTAGTCTCTTTAGGCTCATGTTTAAAAATTGAACAATTTACCCACCACATTTCAATAATGCATACTGAGGACGAAAAGACCTACAAAAATGTCAAAATTAGGACACACCGATGTGGTGTGAGCCACAACACCTCCGATGCCTAAGTCAGTAATGGAATTTAGGAGGATAATTAAGAACTTTAGGAATGACGTAAGAGTACCAATTAGCTTAGGATCCGTCTTCTGGACTGGAAAATGACTTGACTTTTATAGCAGTCGATCTTGTAATCGTTGCAGCTCACTTTTGGCGATATAATGACCAACCGTTAGAAACGTTCGTCATTAAGCCGAGATGAATACCGGAGTAACTCCTCACTGTTACCCTTTGAAGGTGTAATGGTCTTGACTATGGACTCGGTCGACTCTTCGGAGAGTCCTGACCTCCACGGCCAATCCAATCGGGCTGGCCTACTCGTTGTAACGGGTGACGCCACGGGGTGCAGCACCTCCATATGTTACTTGGACTCAGTTGACTCTTTGGAGAGTCCTGACCTCCACGGCCAATCCACTCTGATTGACCTACTCGTTGTAACGGGTTACGCCACGGGGTGCAGCGCCTTCAAATGTTACTTGGACTCTATCGACTCGTCAGAGAGTCCTGACCTCCACGGCCAATCCTCTCGGATTGACCTACTTGTTGTAACAGGCGACGCCACGGGGTGCAGCACCTCCAAATGTTACTTGGACTCGGTCGACTCTTTGGAGAGTCGTGACCTCCACGGCCAATCCACTCGGATTGACCTACTCGTTGCCGGACCCACGAAGGGTAAGGCTGCAAGGGCTGACCCCTTGGGGTCGAGGCCTTCCTTAGCAGACTCCCAGGGGTGCCGGACTTGCTTGGCCAACCCCCGATGGGTCGGCATGAACACGGCCGACCCCCTAGGGGTCGAGGCCTCCACTTGGCCGACCCCCGGGGGGTCGGCGTTGGCTTATTTATTCTTCGAGTGGGTCCCAACCTCTTCCGAGTCTTTCGGGATATTTTTGCTTACAACACATACCTTTAGTCTCAAGGTTTAGAGTCTAATTTCAATTTGGTTTATATGTTTCAAAGTTGAATACTTTTACCTTTGATAGTTCAATAATGCTCATTTTTAGTTTTCTTCTTTTTAGTTTATTTTATATTTATTTAAAAAAATTAAATTCAGAGTATAAATAAAATAATCAATTTATCAATATACCAATATATTATAATTTAAAGTTAGTCTAATCAACATTATGTTATGCATCTAAAGATTTTGTTATCTCAATAACTACAATTGAGTATTATTGAATTTTATTGAAATATTATGAGTAAGATTATTCACTTTTGATACTTTGAGTCACATATAATTATATCTGTGAACTTCTTTTTTTCTCTAAATACATACTATTTTTTTAAATTAAAATAATAATAAAAAATAAAATTGTAGCGAGAAAGGCTAAGGTTGATGGTCATTTAACCTATCTACTACCACTTTATTATGCAAACCATAACTAAAAAAGAAAAACATATTGTAAGAAGAGAAAATTTTAATTACTTTTGGCAATTATATTATATATTTATTTAGTCCTTAGGTCTCGGATCTAATTTCTATTTGATTTATATAATTCAAAATTGAACCGTTTATCCTTAAATTTCAATAATATTCGATTTTAGTTATTGAGATAGAAAAGCATTTGTTACATGTATAACTAAAATGATGACTAGAATAAATTTAAATACTAATATATTGATGAATTATTATTTTGATTTTGACTTGAATTTAATTTTTTTAAATAAAATAGATATAAAAGTAACCTAAAAAATACAAAGCCTAAAAGTGAGCGTCATTGAAATATTATAGATAAACGTAATCAATTTTAAATGTATGAACCGAATTAAAACTAGACTTCAAACATAAGAGTCAAAAGTGAGTATTATTGAAATGTGAATTTATTTTTAAATATAGAGATCAAACTGAAACAAAACTTCTAAGATAAAAAAAATGTTGTTTCCTCCTAATTTTTATCTAAAGTAAACTCATTAATATTTTTTTTAATCAAAACCTATTAATATTGTATTGCTTTTTTTTTTTTGGAATTCATGAATCCGCTTCCTTGATTGGATGATTAGTTTTCATATTTAGACTTGACACAATCATGGAATGTGTCACAATACTTGCCCATATTCCAAATTAAATCATAATCAAAATTAAAATATCAAATGGGATGAACAAACAAATAAAAGAAGATGAAGGAGAGCATAACAATATACCGAATTAAAGTGGTTCGATAATTAGTCCTACATCCATTATTCGAATTGCAGAGATGCATATTCTCATTCAAAATTGTCTAAATTAAAGTGAAACTTCAAATGGCATAAATGGTGGATATTTAACTCTCTCAAGGAAGAAAGAACTCAAATATGAGTTTATAAAACCCTCTACAGCACACACTTCCAGTTATTAAGAAAACTCTAGCCAAACTTTACCCCAAGGTAAATACGTTCTAACCTAAGGTAAAAAGTGAAATGTGATTCTCAATTAAAAAGTTACCCTCTTAAAGATCATATCACAATGGCAAAAAATACATCTCTTTCAAAATTTCATAATTTAAAAATTTTCATAATCATCAAAACTCTAGACTGACCTGGATTAGAACTTGCCAAGTAGAGCAACCAGACTATCATAACCTAGATAAGAGCTTGCTCAAGCAGAGCAACAAACCATCATAACTCTAGAAAAATCTCAATTAGAACTTGCTTATATAGAGAAAATCGAAAAGGTACTCGAACCTCTCAAATGACAAGAATTTTTTCAAGACATCAACATGAATTTGAACGGTGTTCACCTTCAGCAACAACTGTCTGTTCCTGTGAACATCATCTCGAACATAATGACATCTAACATCTATATGCTTCGTTTTATCATGAAAAGCAAGATTTTTAGACAATGTAGAGCACTCTGGCTATTACAATATAAATCAAATAAGATATTCAAAATCAAGCATTTCAGTATCAAACATTTTATCCACATGGACTCCTTAACAACATCCACTAAAGCAATATACTCAGCCTCAATGGACGACAAAGCAACAATAGACTACAAACTAGATTTCTAGCTAATAATATTGACAAACATGAAAACATATCAGGTGAGGGATCTTCTCCTTCGATGTTCGCAGCATAATCAGAATCAACGTAGCCAGTCATAACTGACTCCAGAGTTTATAAGATCTCGTAAACAAAAAACCTTGGAAATAGAGCCTTAATATACCGTAATATTCATTTGGCAGCTTCCTAATGAGTCGTACCAAGATTCCTCATGCACTTGCTAACCACATTCATAGAGTGTACCAAATTTAGCCAGCAAGATATCATATCATTCATAATACTCCTGGCCAGGTTAGAACAAGGAACCGCTTTCTTATCCTCAATTTCTTCCTTAGAAGATGGCGACTGAACTATGATAATTTGAAATGTTGAGCAAACGAAGTCTTAACTAACTTGTAATTCTCAATTTCAAAGCAATTCACAATACTAGATAGATATTTAGGTTTACTGATGCATAAAGTATGATTATCACGGTCTTTGTTCAACTCTATACCCAAAATTTTCTTTGCAACATCCAAATCTTTCGTCTAAAATTTACTGTTCAATAAATTCTTGACCTTCTTAATTTAAACAATACTGCTCAAAGTAATTAGAATATCATCCACATATAACAGAAGTTGGATGAATAAATTCACACTCATAGTCTTTCTATAAACACAAAGATTAAAATAATTTCTAACAAAATAATTCTTAGATATGAATGAGTTAAAAAATTTATTCCATTGCCTCGAAGACTCCTTAAATCATAGGTTGATCTTTTGAAATAACAAACCAAATCCAAATCACCATTTACTTTATATCCATGGGGTTGTTTCATAAAAATATCTTCATTCAAGGTTCCATGCAAGAATGTTGTAGTCTTATCCATTTACTCCAACTCAAGATTGAATTGGACAACCATTCCTAATAAGGATCTAATAGAGCAATACCTGACCATTGGGGAAAAAATCTTAGTGTAGTCAATCCCCTTCTTGTAACTTTTTGCGACCAACCTTTCTTTAAAACGTGGGTTAGGAAATCCATTAATTTTTTTGTTTCACCTTAAACAATCATCTGCACTTAGTAACCTTATAATTTCAAGGCCTCACAACCAATGTCCATGTGAGTTTCTTCTTCAACGAATTCATTTTCCTATTCATCGCCTCAATTCATTCCTTAGAATTATATAATTCAAAGCTTGCATATAAGTATTTGGTTAAGAAATGTTTTCATTTCCACAACAGAATAAAACATAACCTATAAATTATACTTCATAAAATCTCGATGAAGGTTTGATTGCCCTATTTTGCATGTGTCTAATAAGTTGATAAGATTGTACATTAGAATTAGTAGAAGGAGTACTTTGTTGAATGTTACCCTCTGAACTGAAAGAAACATCCTCTTGCTCTAGATCAACTGTAATAAGATCAGATTGTGCATTGTGCTCGACATGCAAAAATGGCTTGACTGAATTACCACCAGATGTGGAAGTCAAAGTACTGTTCAAATCTTTTCCAAGTAATTCAATTTCATAACTTATCTGCTTAGCACTTTAAGAATCAATGTCAGCTAACAAAACAATTCTAATATCCTGGTTCAAGAGACCAAAGTTGGTATCCTTTAACTTTCTTTGAATAACCAACAAAGATACATTTCTTAGCTCGAGCATCAAGCTTATCTTGTTTTATATGTACATAAGCAGCACAACCAATCACTTTCATATGAGTTAAATCATATGGATGACTTATCCAAATCTCTCGTGGAGTCTTAAAATTTAATGCACTCAAAGGCCTTCTATTGATGATGTAAACAACAGTATTAACGGTCTAACCCCAAAAAGCTTTTGGCAAACCGTTAAAAGGCAGTATGCATCGAACCATTTTCATAATTTTTCTATTGAACCTTTCAATAAGTCCATTCTGTTGACGGGTGCTAGGAATAGTTAAATATCTCTGAATTTTAGATTGTTTGCACAAGTTAACAATAGGATATTCCTATCCATTATCCCTGATCGTTAAACATAAGAGATATAATGGTCTTGTCTCGAGGGTTACTTAGACTCGGCCAAACTTTGCATATCCCCACCTCCATGGCCGATCCTTTAAAGGTGTGGGCCTTCTCGGTATAACTCTAGGATGTTACCCTTTAGGGGTGCAACGACTTAGGATGTTACTTGGACTCGGTCGACTCTTAGGGGAGCCCTGACCTCCACAACTTCCCTCTTTAGGGGGATGTTCCACTTCGACTTTCTCCTCAGGGATTGGCTTTGGACTCGGTCAATTATGACCTTCATGGCTTTCCTCTCTTAGGGGGGTTCACCTTCGATGTAACTCCTGGTCGTTATCAGTGAATCTAGTTGTCACTTCGACTCGGCCGACTCTTAGGGGAGACTCAACCTCCACGGCTTTCTCCCATTGAGAGTGTTTGCCTTCGATCGTCCCATAAAATATTTGTTTTAGACTTGGTTAATAATGACCTCCATGACTTGCCCCTGGTAATGGGGTGTTCACCTTCGGCGTAACTCCTGGCCGCTATCGACGGATTCAGTCGTCACCTGGACTCGATCGACTACTAGGAGAATCCTAACCTCCACGACTTTCCTCCTAGAGTCACCGTCTTTGGTTGACCCCGAGAGGGTCGAGGCTACAAGGGTCAACTCTTAGGGAATCGGCCTTTCTTTATCAATCTCTAGAAGGGCCACTTACTTAGGTCCTAGCCGACTTTAGCTGACCCCTAGGGGGTCTTACATGACTTTGGCTGACCCCTAGAGCAGCCGGAATGAGATTGACTGACCCTCAAGGGGACCAGAATGGGCTTGGCCGACCCCCGAGTGTCAAGGCCTCCCTGGCTGACCCTCTAGGGGTAAAGGCTTTTTGCTCGACTCTCAGAAGGGCCAGAATGGGCTTGGCCGATCCCCCTGAGGGTCAAGGCCTCCTTTGGCGGACCCCTGTGGGGGGTTTTGGCCTTGTCCAGGTATTCTGAGATATTTTAGCCTATAACATTACCCTCTCTCTTCATTTCGGACTTACTTTGTTGCCAGAATTTGAAGAGTAGTTTTCATATTAAGAAGGTTCTCTTTTTAGAGACTTTTCGTTTTTTAGCACTTTTTCAAAATTCTGGCCAATTAGTTTTTCGTTTTAGAGTATCACCTCGTTTTGGCACTTTTTTGAAATTGTGGCTAAGTAGGCTCTTTTTTTAGTGTCACCCTTTTAGGCATTCTTTTCAAAATTTTGGCTAAGTAGGATCTCTTTCCAGAAACTCACCACCCTTTAGCACTTTTTGTGGTATTTTTGCCAAGTAAGCTCTCTTTTCAAGGAATTACTACCCTTTTAGCACTTTTCGGTCACGTAGGCTCTCTTTTCATAGTCTCACTACCTTTAGGCACTTTCGGCCAAGTAGGCTCCCTTTTTAGAGACTTACTACCCTTTAGCTTTTTTCGGCCAAGTAGGCTTTATATTTAGAGACTTGCCACCCTTTAGCACATTTTTTGTAATTTTTTCCAATTAGGCTCTCTTGTCAAAGAATTACTACATTTAGGTACATTTTTCAAAATTTAGGCTATGTGGCCACTCTTAGTGGTGACTTGCCCTCTTTAAGCTCTTTCTTTAAACTGTAGGCTAATTAGGCTCTTTTTGTAGAGACTTGTCCCATTTTTAACGCTTTTTGAACTTAAAGGTTCTTTAGGCCCTTCATGAAGACACTCGCCATTTTAAGCACTTTTCCAATTTTAGGGACTTGCACATTTTTTAACTCTTACTTCTTCGAAATTTGCTCATAGATCCCTCATTTGACTATAAGGATGAAGTACGCCCCACCTTAGTCTTCTCTTCTTAAAAGAAAACTCGGCATAAAGCCTTGGTAGTCGGGTCTTGGTTTGGGTCTAAACCAGTTGCATCAACTGTAAGGACCCACCCAGACTAGGACACTTTTATCTACTTAAATATGCAATCAATAAGGCATCCCTTAAAATGTAGGTAAAAACAATAGGTGAAAATGCTTCATTTAATATCAAAATGCAATCGTTCGATAAAATATAACAAAAAAAAAACAACGGGCACCCAGTTATTAAAGGTTTAAACCAAATCATCACAAAACGCAACTAAATCCAGTTTCACAAAGTAATGAACCTAATGTGTAAACGACAGGAAAATAAAGACAAAACCCGACACAACATGAGTCCATGGTCCCTGCAGCCACTCCGATCAGCCATCCTGGTAAAGTCCATGTGTACCTGTGGAAACCACAGAAGGAAGCGGGGTGAGTTATAAACTCAGTAAGGTCCCCTAAAGGAACTGATATAATCAGACATAAGAACATATAGCGCGAGTAAATATAAACAGAATCTCAGACATTTCATGAGGACTAAGTCAATCAGTAAACAATGAGTTCCAAAGTGACTCCGGGGCTATCCCATGAGGACATGCCACTCCCGGGTCGCACAGGTGATCACTACATTCATCCGGGGCTACCCTGTTTGGGAATGCCACTCCCGGGTCTTCTAAGGGGTTGTACACCCATTGGTGCACCCGTAACAGGATCATAACATTTATTGGAACACGCATCGCATAATGTCTAACCAAGTAGTAACAGGGCATCGAACGCCCCTATTCATAATTTAACTCGACTGGAC
>JBBMEG010000009.1:5080032-5110941 GCA_037832605.1 Cyclanthera cordifolia | reverse complement strand
TTACAAAAACCACATCCAAATGAGTCATTGACTCAACTTCGTTACAAAAGTCTACATCTAAACGAGCAATTGATTGTAACTCATCTACAAAAATTCACATCCAAGCAAACTATTGATTGCAACTCTATTACAAAATCTACATTTTTTGGATTTGTCCCACTTTGGAAACGTGAGGAATGTTCAAAACATTCATATGATATGTTACCTATATGACACAATCTTAAGGAAACATATCGGAGATACTCACCTTGCAGCATTTGTCCAACATTGAAAAGATGATGATTCTAATGTGATATACTCTCTTACTCCCAATTGGCTTTGAGGTGGAACCTCATACTATCTAATAACATCCAAACAAGCTATTTAAAACCTCAATTTCTAATCACTCAAAATAATTAATTACTCATCCAAACACTCTTATGGAGTTATTTCTTTATCAATTACTATCGAATCACTTGCCGAACATTTTTTTTAATTTTCAAACCCATAAAAAATTGGAGTGTTGATTGATATAATTAAACATAACTTAACTACTCCATCCTTATCCATTCCACAAATGAACATTACAGCACATCCATGACCTTTTCAAATAATTTCCTTCATTGAGCTTGTGGGTTGGAAAATAGTAGACCATAGGGTGCAAGCCTTCTTTGAGTGGTGCAAGTAACTATGCATCCATGGCTCTCTTTTTTTCTTAAGCTCTTTTTTCTTATTTTGCAACAAGCTACCTAGTCTCTCTTTGGCAACAAGCTACCTAGTCTCTCTTTACTATAACAAAAACAAGGTGAATTATGTGTTTTATTTTTATATCAATAAATATTTGGAAAACGTGCATGCAACTCAACTAATTTTATCGCACAATTATCGAATACTACTACATTTGATTGACAAGAAACACGTAAAATATTGACTTTTAGACATATAGTTACCATTAGTTGGATCTATTCCCTCCTAGTTTTTCAAGGCTTTTTTAATTATTAGGCTACCGATTACCCCAAATATTTTAATCATCACTCAAGAGATTACTCCCTCTCAAGTTTAAATAAATAATAAAAGCTTTAGCTATCCAAGGCCTTAACTCCTACACATTAGTTACCTTAAATATGGAAATCAATAGTTTAGAATTAGAGAGATACAAAATAATTTCAGTCCTCTCTCTAGATTGATTTTAAAAATCCACACATTTCCCATATTTTCCTCTCTCATCTACTACTACTACAGCTGAAACATTTAGCCTACTGGTTATTTATAGCCTATTGTCAACAAAAGTTGCTAGTTCTTAGAGATAGTAAATAGAAAAAGCTATTTTCACTCTGCTGCTATTACAAAACCTGATAAGCCAAATCTAATCCACACTAGAAAATGAGACAGATGAAGTTTTCAAGATCTATACATTAATAAGAGGATGTTTCCAAATGATTAGAAGATCTTAAATAACTAACAAATTTCAAATCAAAATGAAGTACAAGAGAATATACTTTTCTCTGATGTCCTTATTCTCTATGAAGGATTCTTGGAACTTAGCAGAAGACATTTTTGGGTGATCGTATTTTCTGTCTCGAAAAGCTTTTCTATTTCTTTCATGCCTAAGCTCACAAGTCGCCCAGAGAACATTCTATGGGGGCATTTCTTCTCCTTTTATATGGATAATGCCCTTGACCACCAAGGGTTAGAGAGATGATAGGTTCGGATCGATGATGTCTTCCCAAAATGCCTTGGCAAACTTGCAACTAACCAAAATGGGGACTGACTCAAGAGAGTTTTTGCACAAAGCACACCATTGTGGGGACAAAAGCAATGTAGAGTACCCTTCTTTGGAGCATATCTTGAGTGTTGAAGTTTCCATGAAGAATCATGGCTTCCAAATCAACTCAACTAGACATTCTGGAGATTTGTCTACAAGATTAGCTTCCTAATCTCATTTTACTCCTCCCTATGTTTCATCCCTCAGTGCAACCAGCCAAATGGTTTTGGCTGACACAATCAAATGGCTTGCCTTAACAACTCAATCTCTTTGCAATGATCTACTCGGCTCTCTCACTCACACCAGTTTGCTCACCTCTTTACATGTGGTATATAACCAAAGAAAAGCAGGACAATAGAAAAGCAGGAACCTAGCCACCTAAGCTTATACAATTACGACAAGATGCAAAAGCGGCTCCGTGACTCCCTATTCCTAGAAGTTTATCCTTTTCACCTTCAGCTAACCAGTGCCCCTCCAAGGACATCAAGACTCTCCTCTCTATGATTCTTTTTCCATTGTAGTTCTTTGGCAGTGTAGCAGTGTAGAATGTAGATTTGTCTCTCCTCTCAATAGTTATAGTAATCTCCATCAACTTGGGGCCTGGATTTACTAATTAATCCTGATTATTGTAATTTCATTTCATATGAGAAGTATTTCTTATTGAAAAGGAAGACAGAGAGAGACGGGAAAAGGAAACATGTAAAAAATGACTGAAACCTGTGATGATTAGAACTTCGATTCTCAGCAATGGTGTCAGCACTCAGCATCCAGGTTTGGATCATATATGAAGTATCCCTGCATGATAGATTAAGTTGGTTCTGTTAAGTGTAAATATTATGCAGAGCTAGATTGATTAATAGATTCAGTATGAGTGTGAAATTGGCACTTTCATAAGAAGCAATTAGAAAATCTTACCTACTAAACAGAGAAAAGAGACTTCTACCTTAATTGTATAATCGATGAGAATCCATGGCCCTCCGATCTTGCTGATCTAGCTATCTCCTCTTCTACGCCTCCTTCTGAACTTCAGCATAGTGTACCGCTGAAATTCCAAAGAAATTTGCTAACATCATTGCCACATGTGGATTTCAGATGAAGGAATGTCGGGGATAAGCTATTTGCTCGACCACTTGAAGCTTTGATTTTGTCTACAGTAGTGTGTTGTCGGTGGATTTTGAAGTTTTCAAGATGCTTGCTTTGTATATTTTTGTAGCCATGCTTGGCATCTTAGTCCTTCTGTTTGTTTCTTCTATTTGCAGCTTGTTGCCCTTGTATCCTCTTATTTCTTATGATTAGTCTTTGGCTTATGTTCTATTTTGTATCGCATAGTTCTCTCCCTCTTTTAAGAGTTGTATCAGAGACTCCACTTCACTTCATTTTTTTAATGAAAATCTTGTTTCTTGTTTAAAAAAAAAATCAATGAGTATCCACTGAATCCAAAATTAAAATGTATCATCAGGCACAAGTCCTCTTTGGAGCATTCCATCATGAAAACGAAATGCATCCTTCATATTGCCTTGGCTGACGTGGCCATTTATCAGAGAAGAATAAGTGGCTTTGTCAGGATTTATACCATTTTCAATCATTTTCTTTAACACCTGCTCAGCCTCTTGCATTCTTCCTTTGGCACAGAATCCCTTCAAAATTACATTATATGTAATAACATCAACTTGGAGCCCTCGTTTTTCCATCTCATTAATCAAAACAAAAGCTTTTTCTAGGTACTCTTCTTTGATATATCCATCCATCAGGGTATTATATGAGATGCTATCAGGAATTATTCCATTCGATATCATTTTGCTCAAGCATTCGTGGGCCTTTAGCATATCACCAGAACGGCAATGGCCCTTGATTAAAGTATTGCAAGTGATGAGATTGGGTTTGATGCCGTGTTCAACCATCCGGTCGCACAAATGCAATGCCTCAGATAATTGGTCTGAGTTACAAAAACCATTTATTAATGTTCCATAGGAAATGTGGTTAGGGAGAATATTTTTCCTGATCATATCATCCCACAACTCCTTGGCCCTTCTCATATCACCAACTTTGCAAAATCCATCGATCAACGTGTTGTATGTCACGATATCCGGCTTGAGGTTTGTACTAACCATAGTTCCAAACAAATTCAGTGCTCTATCCATATTTCCATCCTTGCAATATCCATGAATAAGTGTGGTGAAAGTATAAAAGTCCGGAAACAAACCCCTTTCAACCATTTCATTAAATAGCATATCTGCATCAACAAGCATCCTCTTCTTACATAACCCATTTAAAATAGTATTATACGCAACCACGTCCATAACACAACCATGAGCAAGCATCTCATCCTGCATTTTCAGAGCATCTGAAATAGCACCATTACGACAAAAGCCATCAATAAGAATGGTATAAATTACATTATCGGGCACTAGACCAATACGTTTCATATCTCTAAAATGTGAAAGAGCTCGATCAAGATGCCCATTCCTAGCAAGCACACCAATCAGAGAACTAAAACTAATCAAATCAGGAAGAACATTGCGATGTGACATTTCATCAAATATTTCTTCAGCTTCTGAAATGTTATCTTTTCGACAAGTCTCAACCAGCAATGGATTATACGTAGCAGCATCAGGCCTCAACTCAAGTTGCAACATATCCTCCAAAACGCCCTTTGCCCTGTTATACATGCCTAACTTACACAGACCATTTATGATCGAATTATAAGTTAGAAGGCTCGGTTCCATGCCCTTACTAGAGATTGAATTTAACAGTTTAAAAGCTTCTTCAACGAGCCCTTCACGACAGTAAGCGCTGATGAGAGTATTATACGTCACGGTATCCGGAAAAACTCCTTTCTTTTCCATATCGGTTAAGAACAACTTCACATTTTCAATTTTCCTGTCTTTACACAGAGCATTGACCATAATGTTCAGTGTATAAACATTCAACTCAACACCCCCTCTCACAACTTCCCAATATGTTACCCAAGCTAAATCCACCCAACCAATCTTCACAAGACCACCAAGAAGACTGTTACAAGCATTAATAGAAACAGAAATTCCTTTGCTCCTCAAAATTCTAAATGCTTCACACCCTTCTCTCAACTTTCTAGCTTGCACATAAGTCCTTACTAACAAATCAGAAACCAAACCAATCGACCCGAAATTCCCACACGTCGAAACTAAAGATTCAACGACCTCGACTCGGGAGACACCGCTCTTCCTCACCATCCTAAGAATGCAAGCTTGGGCTTCTGAGAGCCTCCTACCACGTACTAAGAAATGAATCATTGCACTCAAAGAAAGCGACGAATGCTTAAAATTGGGGCAATTAGAAGAAAGTAAACCAATAAATTCCAGGCCCAGATTTAAATTATGGCGACATCTATAGAGAACTTGGACTAAAATTGAAGGGTTCTGTCGGAAAAGAGAAAAGGGTAAAGAACTTACATAATTGTGCTTCAAGTTGAACAAGATGTTTTCCACTAGAAATGAATTGGAGTGAGAGATTGAAGATGAAACAGAATTGCGGTTAGGAAGTCCTGGAGATCCATTATAGGTTTGGAGGGATCGAAGGAAATGATTAGAATGAATTATAGATGGGAGAATTGTAGTTCTGAAGGTGGGTTTTGGGAGATGAAGTCCATGAGCAGCCATTTGAGGGCAGCTCAAACTCAATGCGGCGTGCATAGTCGAGTTTTTTATCTTAGGGCTCATATCATATATCAGAGAAAGATTACAATAGAAGAAGACTTTTGGTTTACCCGCCAAGGCACCAACAAATTCATCCCTAAAAAAGCAAAGGCTAAATTATCAAATATACGTCTATACTTGATTTTTTTCAACCTCTCCCATGAATTTTGAAAAGTTTCACCTTGAACTTTACCAAATGTTTTAGAAATATTCCTGCAGTTAAATTTAGATAAAACCGTTCAAGTTTAAGTTTAAAAAATATCCATAAACTACAGACTAAAACTTAATTATAACAACTAAACTTAAACAAAACGTAAACCATAATTTTAAAAACTATAAACGAAAATCTAATCCTAAAAACCAATTCAAACATAAACCTAAAAAACTAAACATAATTCTAAAAAACCAAAACCTAATTCTAAAATATATATTGAAAGGAAAACCTAAAGTCTAATCCAAAAACTATAAACCAATACTTAATTTCTAAGTAATGAAACTAATTTTATTCAGAATCTAAACTTACTAAACACATAGCATGTAATATGAAACGAATTTAACGAAACTTTAAACGAGTTTAACGAAACTTCAAACGCGTAATCTTACATTTTGGAAGAGTGATGGCAGATTACGGTGAAAGAGGCGGCGAAAAGGAGGAGTTTTCTTTGGAAGAAAATGGGGAAGAAACGAAGAAAATGCATTCTGTAATCTTGGGCAAAGGCGACGAATCTTAGTTTCGTCGCCTTTGTTGCCCCATAAAAAATATCGATGGAGTTTCGACGATGGAAAGGGTGCCGTCGCGGAAGCCCAAACATTTTTCTAGGCTTCGGCGACGAAAAAGGTGGAACCGTGGCCTTTGTTTATTCAAAAAAATTGAAAACCATCAACCGACGGAGGAATCTCTGTCGCCGTTTCCATGAGATAAGGCGACGGCAACGTGGTCTGTCGTCATAAGACAAAAGCGACGAATGTTGATTCTGTCATCATTGCTTTTCAAGGGCGACAGAGCTTCCGTCGCCTTTAAGCGACTTTCTTTTTCTGCTCATGTTTTGGTCATCCTCTTGGATCAGTTCTCTCGGTCAAGCTGGACGAGTGAAATTACTTGCTGTGGTGAGAAATAGTTTTGTCCATTCTGAGAGGACAGCGGGTTGATGAGTATGTGCTAGGTACCAACATCAAATCCAATGACTCGGTTGAAGTTGCCACGAAAACAGGAAACAAAATGGAGTCAAACCCATTGTTCGATAAGTAGGTTGCAGTAGATCAAACTCTCTATGGATAATTGTTCGGTTCAATGAGTCCTGCAATTGCAGCAGGGGTAGTTAGTCTAGAAACCTCATATCAGGTTTGGAAAGTCCTAAAAGACTTTTATGGAGCTTCGAGCAATGCTTGAGTGAATCAACTAAGAGTTGTTCTTCAAAATACTAAGAAGGGGTCGTCTAAGATGAGCGATTACCTAACAATCATGAAGCAAGCTATTGACGGCCTTCAACTAGTTGGTAACTCTATATTTACTAAATGATCTAATATTATATATGTTTTAGCTGGTCTTAAGGCTGAATATCTCCCAGTAATTGTTACCATTGAGAATAAAGAGTTCAATAGTTTGTTGGATTTTAGTTATATTTTAATTACCTTTGAGGGAATCCTAGCTAGGTATACTCCATCTCTTAATGATATCACTGATCATTCTGCTAATGTGGCATATAGACAAGGATCCGAAAGGTTTCAAGGGAATGCTTGATTTAACTCAAATCGCAATTCCTCTTCACAGACTAACAACCCTTCTCGTGGTAGAGGAGGCAGAGCAAGAGGAGGTCGAAACTCTGGATGTGGAAATGGG
The DNA here is from genome assembly GCA_037832605.1 of Cyclanthera cordifolia. Taxonomy (NCBI): domain Eukaryota; kingdom Viridiplantae; phylum Streptophyta; class Magnoliopsida; order Cucurbitales; family Cucurbitaceae; genus Cyclanthera; species Cyclanthera cordifolia. The sequence continues at coordinate 5,103,683 of JBBMEG010000009.1, read as the reverse complement.
CAGAGGTCTCATAATCACAATGGAAATAGTCAAACTCAAGCCAATCATAATCAACAGAACAACAACAATCAAAATCAGAATGAGAATAAGGGTGGCCTACACTGTCAGTTATGTAACAATGATGGTCACACCTCTCCTTGTTGCTATCTCAGGTTTGATGTCGACTACAAGGATCCTCATAATATGAGCAGCACCAACCTCACAAGTACTAACAAAAATTGGTTAAATAATCCTTAACATGGAGTGATACCAAAATGGAGGTTCTATTAGTGTTCGACCCGAAATTCCCACACGTCGAAACTAAAGATTCAACGACCTTGACACGAGAGACACCGCTCTTCCTCGCCATCCTAAGAATGCAAGCTTGGGGTTTTGAGAGCCTCCTACCACGCACTAAGAAATGAACCATTACACTCAAAGAAAGCGACGAATGCTTAAAATTGGGGCAATTAGAAGAAAGTAAACCATTAAATTCCATATATCAAAAAAAGATTACAATACAAGGAGACTTTTGGTTTACCTGCCAAGGCACCAATAAAGTCATCCCTAAAAAAGCAAAGGCTAAATTATCAAACTTACGTCTATACTTTCGGATTTTTTTCAACCTCTCCCATGAATTTTGAAAAGTTTCACCCTTGAACTTTACAAAATGTTTTAGAAATACTCCTGCAGTTAAATTTAGATAAAACCGTTAAAGTTTAAGTTTAAAAAAAGCCCATGAACTTTATAAAGTTTCAAAGTTACTCTTGGCAACTTTATAAATTATTTATATCTTTAATTTTTTTTTAAAATGTTTTACTTTTATGTGTTAATATTAGTTGTTTAATTAATTGAGTGGTAAATCTGATGTTGAAATAAATTTCTTCATATATTTCTTTTATAATTGTTGTTAATAATTTATTTTATGTATTTATTATTTTACTTTTGTTTAACGATACATAGAAAGTATAAGTGTACATAGAGTAAAGTCAAGGAGACTTCTTAGACCAATCTAAAATTTCGAATTGGTTAATTCATCAACCCGTTCAACCATGTGAATTCATCGACATTAGGGGGTCCTGATCTCCACGATCAATTATTTGGGAGTTGTGAACTTCTCAGTGTAACTATTGGACGTTGCACCTTTGTGGGTGTAACGATTCTAAGTGTAACTTGAACTCACTTGATCCTTAGGGGGTCTTGACCTCCATGGCCGACCCCCATGGGACTCCAACCTCCTTTTCCGACCCCTTAGGGGTCGAACTTCCTTTTAGCCCATCCCTAGCAGTCAAACTTGGGTTGGGCCGACCCCCAAGAGGTCCTAACCATCTTGATCGATCTTTAAGGTTTGGATTCATACTCGACCGACTCCCAAGGGGTCGTAGCTTCCATGGACGTTCCCGGGGGCGACTTTGGCCTCATCTGCCTACCTTTAAGGGTTAGACTTCCCTTCGAGTACTAACCCTCAAGGGGTCTTGGCCTCTTTGGCTAACCCCTTAGAGGCTGGACTTCTCGGTGTAACTCCTGGCCGTTACAAACAACCTTGGATGTTACTTGGACTCGGATGACCCCTAGAGGGTCATAACCTCCATGGTCACCCTTGTGGTAGCCTTTGCCTTGAGTGTTATTTGGACTTAGTCGACCCCTAAAGGGTCCATACTTTGGCGATTGACCAAAAATAAGTCCGACCTCTAAAGGGTCGGCAAAGAAGGTCGGAGTAAGAATTATATATGTTTATCATAAAGTGAGAAAGAAGAATTGTTAATTTGGAGTAAGATTTTTTTTTAAAATATTTCTAATGAATAATTATTTTGGAGTAAGATTCTTTTAAAAAATATTTCATAGGGGCAATGACATATCTATTCAAACAAAATGTTACCATTTTTCATTTAAAACATATTGATGAATTGATTTAAATAATTTTTTTTAAAAATCAAATCAAAGGTATTTTTAAAACTTTTTAAAATTTTCAAAGTTCATGCAATGTTGATAAAAATCCTAAAGTATAAGGGTATAGCCAAAGTTATCGAGGATACTACTATTATGTTCTCAAATTTTATTCATATAAATTGAGTTTTTTTTTTTTTGAAATTACAACAATTGGAGTGCGAAATTTGAACTCATAACCTCGTGATCTTTGATATATACTGATGTCGCTTTGATATATACTGATATCGCTGAGCTACTAATCTTTTGACATTAATACCAATTGAGTTAACTCTTGTACCTCTAGACAATTGTATGTAAAAATAGTCAGTAGTTACATTAAATGTAGTCAATAAGAACATTGTTACTCTGGCATATCTAGTAATTCTGAAGTTTTCACCTTTAATATTGCTAACAAATCTCAAATATTATTGGATTAAATGAATCATATTATTTAAAAGTAAAAAACTATTATAGAAAGCTAATTTCAAAATTAACTACGAATAAAATAAAAAAAAAAGTTCATAAAGCTTATCAATATTGTAAAGTCTCCCTATCTTTTGAATGTTGAATTCTCAATAAAATTCAGGACATTGAAATTATAACTCAGTTTTAAGAATTTAATATACAAATCCGCAGGGTCGTTCCGGAAGTATTTTTATTGTTTGGTGTTAATTAAGTTCATATTGTTTGACTCTCAATTCGATAAAGAAAAATCAATGTTTGACTCTCAATTTATTTAAGAGCAGCAGTATTTCATATTGTTTGTTTGAGATTTGATAGATGAGTTATTGTGAGTGTTGTTTAATAATAGCTCGTTAAATTTACTTAGGACAGACGCCCTATTTTTTCCAATGCAGCCACTAAACAAGACCCCCGACTTATCAAAATTAACAACTTGACCAGATGTCATCTCATAGCAATACAAAATCTCTTTGATTTTGGAACAACCCTCCTCATCTGCCCTGAAAAAGATCAAACTATCATTAGCAAAGAATAAATGAGAAATAGCAGGGCAAGAATGATTAATTTTAAGGCTTTTGAAAGAGTTAAGAGATTCTTCCCTATTAAACAGCACAAATAAACCCTCCGCACAAATTAGGAAGAAATACGGGGAAAGAGGGTCCCCCTGCCTTAGCCTTCTTTACGGCGAAAACTCCCCAAAAGGAGTACCGTTGATCTTCACTGCATACTTGATAGAAGAAATACATCTATCTACCCTATTGATCCACTCCTCACTAAACCCCAATTTCCTCATCATGTCAAAAAGAAACCCCCACTCCACCCTGTCATAAGCCTTACTCATATCAAGTTTGAGTGCAGCCCACCCGTGTTTACAATTTTTTCGTTTAATAATAGAGTGAATACATTCAAAGCCCATAATCACATTATCTGTTATAAGTCTACCTGGCACAAAGGCAGCCTGATTAGGAGAGATAACTTTATGCAATATATTTTTTAGCCTATTAGCAATGATCTTAGCAATAATTTTGTAAATAGTATTACATAAACTAATGGGTCTAAAGATAAAAAATTTGGGGGTTCATTTGGGCATGTCGTCGCAAAACCAGAAAGATAAAAAAGCTCTTTTTAGCTCAATTAGGGGGCGGCTGGAGAGGTGTTTGCAAGCGTGGAAGGGAAAGTTGCTTTCGAGAGGGGGTAAGGAGGTTTTATCAAAGCGGCGGGCCAAACTATCCCCACTTATTCGATGAGTTGTTTTAAACTTCCCAAGTCCTTTAATGAGAGCCTGAAATTGTTGTGTGCTAGATTCTAGTGGGGGAAGTGATGGGGATTGGAGTAAAGCTCAATGGGTGGCGTGGGAAAATCTTTGCAAGAGAGCTATGCTTGCTAAGCACAGTTGGAGGATTCTGAGAAATCCTGATAGCCTTCTGGGTAGATTGCTTTCGGGGAAGTATTTCAAAGATGGTAATTTTCTAAGGCCGGTTTGGGAAGTAATCTCTCTTATGCTTGGTAGAGTATCCTGTGGGGTAAAGAGTTATTCGCTCAGTGTTATAGATGGAAAGTTGGTAATGGTGTTGATATTCGGGTCTGTTGTGATCCTTGGGTGGCCTCGTCTCGGGAGGTTCTGTTAAAGCCCATGTGTGGGATAGTTTTTGGAATATACCTTGTCTTCCAAAAATTAAGATTGAGGCCTGGAACGTGATTACGAATGCGATTCTGACTAGATGCAATATTTATGGTTGCATAATTGATATTGACATTAGATGCCCCTTATGCTCTAAGAGGATAGAGTCTAATATACATGTGTTGAAAGAGTGTAAGAATTCCATCAGATTATGGATGGAGTTTTTTTCTTCTTTTGACAATTTTAAAGACTTCTTTAAGAGGATGGACAAAGGTGTTTATTTCTGGGAGGAGATTTGTTAGAGAATCGGAAGAAAGGATAGGTCTAAGGCGTTGATTATCATTGGAGTTTATGGATCAATAGGAATGAGGCCTTGACCAGAAGAGGGACTTGTAATTTCTTTAGTCTCAGGTCCAGAGTGGCTAATATGATTAATGCTTTTGATGTCTCTTTTGCAGGTGGATTGAGAGATGATGAGAGAGGCCGGTTTCGAAGGATGTAAGATGGAATCTTCCCCGCAGGGATGCTGGAAGCTTAATATCGATGCTTCGTTCTATCCTAAGTCAGGTTTTGGGAAGATTGGCTGGCTTGTTCGTGATTGCAGAGGGAAGTCGATTGCTGCGGGAATCAAATCCGGTTTTAGAAATTACGCGGTCAAAATTCTTGAAGGTGTGGCGATCAAAGAGGGGCTGAAAAACATTTTGGAGTCTTGCCCTTGGAGTCCCCCCTTCTTGTGAAATCTAATGCAAAGGGAGTTATCCAAGCGTTGGTTGGCAGGGTTAGAGATTTATCTGAATTTAACAATGTTGTTGTTGACATTGGTTTTCTTTCTCAAAGGCTTGAGAATGTCTTCCATTGTTCTAGAGCTTGTAATGGGGTGGCTGATTTGTTAGCCAAAAGCCCATGTGATGACTCGGTTGTGTAGAACCAGTTGCGTTTTGGAGGGTCCTCCGAATTAGAGGGTGAAGGTCTAGGTTGTATTGTTGATGGTTTGTCTTAATGTAGTGTTTTCTTCAAAAAAAAGAAAAAGAAAAATCGTTTGGTTGAGGATTTTGGTAGAGTGTTTAGATAGACGTGTTATTAATTTTTGTCTAGATAAAGAGTGTTTATGGAGGAGTTATGAAAAATGTTTTTTATTTTTTGTATGATGTGATATTTATAAATATATTTAAATAAAAAATAATATATTTTTTAAAATTTTTGATTATTTCATATTTCAAATTATTATTAATGTTGAATTTTTTTTGCATTTTTTGTTTAAGAAAGGAAATAAAAAGCAATATGAATTAATAAATATTTTAAAATAATTGAAAATAAAAATATTTTAAAAAGATTGAAAACTTCTTCAAAAAAAAGAAAAAAGATCGAAAGAATTTGACAAGAAAAAATTATATAATATAAAAGAAAAAAAAATTAACAAATTGCATAGACACTTTTTGATTGCACCACGTGGCGCCATGATTACTTCTCAGAGCCTGCCACAACCGCTCCATAAAACACTAGTTGAAGGAAAAAAAAAAAAAAAACTAGAGGTTATGTGCTAGTACCTAAACCCAAACCAAAATCTGGGCGTGTTTGAGGCGTCGGGTTAGGATGAGTTACATTAACCCACTCTAATTTAACGCGTGGTCCAATGCATTTTGTTTTCATCTCTCTGTTCTAATCAACTATACATATTATATTAATTATCTTCAATTTTTTTATATAAAAAAAATAATCTTCATCGCAATTAACTTTTACCAGTTCATACCCTGATACCCAAAAACATACTTACTAACACTTTCCCTCCGATTTCGACATAACAAACGCGCCTAAGTCAAACAGCCCTGGTTTAAAGGGAGCTCTCCTGAGCCACAATTTCTGGTTTATTTCATTCCTAATCTCCGATTAACGGTCTTTATACTGTTTGCTTCTCTTCTCCAATTTCATGGAAGTGAATTTGGATCATATTTTTCTCTTTTCGCTCATCTTTCCACATTGTTTCTTGTTGTGTTCTTGCTTGGGTGAGTCTCACTGTGTTATGTTTTCCTCAAAAATTAATTCATAAATAATAATGGAGAATCCTTACGCAATGGAGAGCTTGGGAATGAATGTTGTTTGGCCAAATACTTTGACCGATTAATAACATTGGATTGTATCAACATCAATCTATAGCATAAAAAGATTTATGACTAAAGATTAAATAATAATAATAATAATAATAATACCCATATTTAAGCAAGAAATATGCAATGATATACCTCATGGAAGCATAGTGAACAATAATTAATTGATATTTTGGAGTAAATAATATTTTTCAACGTAAAAAATGAATGATATGAAGTTTCTATAATATTATAGTATTGATTTATTTAGTGATTTATGTGGTTTATTATCTATACTCAATCTCCCTTCTTTTGTATATCTTTCCTTTCATAGCATACCATTCTCTCACTTAGTAATATTTGGCACATTGTGAATGAGAAATAGAACGAAAAGAATCCATTCTTAAATTGCTCATAGACTTTTTTTTTTTTTATAACCAAGAAACCGAGCTTCATCCACTACATATTCCAGCACACCCGCACCAGTCTCAAGATCCAAATCTAAAAACAATATGAGATTGTACAAGTAAACTCATTAGTGAATTTGTTCACTAATTCCTTGCTTGAGCCTCAACTGTAACATTCTAAGTGTCAAGAAAACCCGTGAAGAATAATTTACTAGGTAAGTAACTACCATGAATTAGACAGATCACTTTCTAGTTAAGTCATCTACCTACGATTTAAGACTTAGAAAACTAAGAAAACGTTTAAATTTACAATTTCCTCCAATAATCATCTTGTCAATCCATAGTGATGAATGTATTTATTGATGGTAACAAGAGGATAAAGAACAACCGTCTGACATTCAACTTTGGACGATGAGTCTGCATATGAAAATTTGGGCATTAAATCGCCTATGAAGATAACAGTTGAATGATTTACAAAAATGAAAAGATTCTAATGTTAAAAAAAAAAAAAAAAAAAAAAAACTCTCGATGAAGTGAAGAAGAAAAAGGATAGACGGTGGATAACAACTGCATATCTGAGTAGATGCTCGACCAAAGTGTGACCAATTGTGATCATTGTTCTAAACCAAGCCTCTTAGTAAATTTTGCACCGCTATGAGCAGTGTTTTAAAAGGCACGAATCGCACAAAGGCAAAAAGGCTCTCTAGAACCTAAGGCCAAAGTGCAAAAAAAGTGTGAGCTCATTTTCGAGGTGTATAAAAAAATATATTTATCACAAAACACATATATTAATCACATTCAATATAGAATGTTTCAATATTCATCTATATATAATAGCAAAATAAAAGGAAGCTTTATGGGTTTTCACTTTATCCGATATCATGTGAAGGAAGGAAGTGTGGAATTGCTGCATGTGGCAAGTCAAGATCAAGTTGCAAATATATTCACAAAACTGCTATCGAAAAAACTTTTCGACAAATACAAGAAGTTGATTGGCATGGCGGATGGTAGAAGCATTTAAGTTTACTAGAAAATTTTAACGTGCTTTGCACGTATTCATATTTTTATTATTATTTTTATATGTTAAAATTGTTTTGAGCAATGATATTGTATTAGTACATAATTATTTTATTTATAATAAAAATTAGTTCAAATTTTGAATTCTAAAACAATAACAACAAAAAACATTGTTATAATTTCATTAAAAATATAAATAATAACAAAAAAAAAATATTGTTACCCAACTATATAAAAGTAGGGTGCAATCATAAATCGAATTCGAAAGATTAATTCAACAATGCGCCTTTAAAAATTGAGAAAACAATAAAAAGAATGAAAAAACTAACAAAAAAAAAATAAAGAAAATTCATTTTAAGTAAAAGGTAATCAGAAAAACTTTTTGAATTCTAAAACTTACAAAAGTAATTATGAATCATAATTCTAATTTGCGAGAGAATTGAAAAAAAGAAACTTTTGGATGGTAGAAAAAATCTTGAACATTGTAACCTTTGATATTCTTTATATTTAATATTAATGGTCAATTATTATTTTCATTATTAACTTCACTCACCCACTAAAAGCAAATTTTTTTTGTTATATATATTTAATGATATTAATATTCATGATTAAAAAAAATAATTTTCCTACGTTGATTCGGCTAGGGGTAAACACATATTCATAAATATGTTTTATTATTATTTAATTTATATAATAATTTTAATATAATTTCGAACGATTATTTTTATGTATTTTCTCCTCTTTTTAATTTCATATATTTTCTCGATTCTATAATTTTTTTAATTCAACAATAATAGATGACATTTTAGTGGATATTTGAATGAATAAATATATCATTTAAAAAAATATTAAAAAAAAATGATTTTCTTACCTTAAGTCTTAGGTAGTATGATGGAGTACAATTTGATTTTTTTTTTTTTAAACTTAAAAAATTTGACTATGAACTATAATTATGATTATTAAAGAAAAAAATCTAATTCAATAAAAATCTTAAACATGGTTAACTATTATGATCATAAGATTAATCTACTTCTATTTTGTTATAATGAAAAATGAATCAACTTAATTTTTTTTTTTTGTTATTTAATATTCATTTTTTAAATTATCTTCAACTATTTTGTAATAGACGATTTTAATTATTTAAGAGTGTCACACTTATTTCTATTGTAATAATAATATGTAGTTTTATTCCAACCAACATTTTAAATAAAATATTTATTGTAATAAAATTTTACGAATATATCTCATGCAAAAAGAAAATAGAAAATGTATTGATAAAACAACAGTAAACAATCAAACTTTTTTTATGCAACAAATATAAACATATTAACTTTATAGTCAAATGATTCCTCAAATTTCAAGCATGTATTTTTGGATTGATAGAAGGTTAGTAAAAAAAAAATTATATGAAATAGGATCGAAGAAGTAAACATTAAAGAATATGAAATTGAGACAACTTGTATTGATGATATTTCAATTTAAGAAGAAAAAGAATCAGTACTATAATACATATATTTTGTGTAGAACAATGATAAAATATAGGATAATGATATACAATTACATCGAAAGCATAAATAATAATAACAAAAAATATTGTTACTCAACTATATAAAGGTAGAGTTCATCATAAGTCGAATTCGAAAGATTGATTCGACAGTGTGTCCTTGAAGATTGAAAACACGGTAGAAAGAATGAAAAAAATAACATGAAAAAAAAAAAATAATAAACTTCATTTTATAGTAGAAGGTAATTACAAAACCTTTTGAATTCTAAAACTGGTGAAAGTAATTATGAATCATAATCATAATCAGTAAGAGAATTAAAAAAAAAATTGGATCGTAAAAAAAATCTTCAACATTGCAACTTTTGATATTCTTTATTTTTATTATCAATGGTGAATTTATTATTTTTATTATTAACTTCATTTACTTGCCAAAACCAAAACATTTATGTTATTTATATTTAATGATATTAATATTCATGATTAAAAAAAATAATTTTCATATGTTGATTTGGCTTAGGGGTAAACACATAAAGCACTTTGTAATTATGTAGTTTGGCTTAGGGATAAAATCGTTCAAAAATGAATTTTCCTCTAAGCGACACTTTAAGGTAGTAAGATTTGATAAGATAAGATAGGAGAGTATTGCTGAATAAGCATTAAATGTTTTTTAGTGGATTTTAATTTTAAGAGTTGGGTAGATGAAGATGAAACGTGAAGAGTTGTGAAGATGAAAGCTAATAGTTTCTATGAAGAAAATTATAATGCCTATAAATAAAATTGTAATGGCTATAAATAGATTGTTATTTTTATTATAAAGATGTAGTAGAGTAGAAGAAAAAAAGAAATACAAAATGAGAAATACAAGAATAGTGTTTTTCTTAGAAAACTAGTGTCTTGTCCCTTCTATTATAGAGAAGAAAAGTAGTGTGATTTTTACACTTACTATAAATAAGTAGATATGAGGATGACTCATCGGAGAAGAAGACTCTCTAGGCACTTCTATTGAGTTTTCAAGATGAGTGTCGGCGAGGAGGGATCTAGATTCGTCTAAACAACACCCACGATTTCGTTTGAGATGGAGAAAAAAAAAAGCTATTTTTCATTTCAAAGAGATGAGGAAGAGTCAAAAAACGAATGGTTACTTTTGAGTTTCAAAGCTTTTACGATAAGAAGCTTGCAAGAGAAGTTTTCAAATTTTCATTTAAAAAAAAAAAAAAAATCATGACGTTGTTTTGATTATAATTATAAAGTGCCTAAGCAAGAGCTTTTTGCACTCGAGGGCCTCGCAAAAAGGCGTGCGATATGCTGTACCTTGGGCTTTTTTGGGCTTTTTGGCTTTTTTGAGGTTTTATTGGGCCTTTCAAAACATTGGTCATGAGTAGTGTTTTAAGAGCATGTCTAAAGACTCAAGGCACAGATTTTGTGCTTCAACTTGAATAAATGACACTTATATAAAAAGACATGCTCTAGGCACAAAAAATAAGTTTAACCGACTCTTAAAGCACAATTTTTGTGTTTTAGGATTTATTATTTTTGTTCTTTATGAGTTAAAAAATAACATTTACTATGTTATCTCTTCCTTTAAATGTTCTTATGTTCATCGTACCTCATATTAAAAAAGCCCGTGCTTTTTTTACAGCTTGTGCCTAGTCGTGGCTTTAGTACACCTAGAAGGACCTTAATTCCCTTTTAACATTCTAAAAATGGCAAATTGGGAGGTTCTTTAGTAGGTGGTTACTAAGAGTGAAGGGAACCTCTTTGGGTATAAATAGTGCAAGGAGGGATTGAGAGAGGTAGACCGTAGACTATATTTTTGGTAAAGTCAGAAGGTTTATTGGGAGAGAATCGGTGCTCTATAATTCACCGGTTAACATTGTTTCCTTTCTTTTCTATATTTGTAACGTGCTGCTATTTTTAAGTTTCATTGATGTTTCCATAGTATTTTCTAAGTTATTTTGAGTTTGGCATTCTTTGAGAAATAGATTAAGAAGATACCTTACCTACTAATAAGAATCAAGAACATATTACTAAAGCAGTAATCGGTAACAAATCTACACTTACGCTTGATTACCGTTTTGATTTTTTGTTTTTGAAATTTAAGCTTATATTTTACCTAAATTCTATACATATGTTTCATCTTCTCTTTAAGTATATGGATCCTAACCAAATTACATAAATCAAAACTATGTGTCGGAGTAGTAGTATAGGCTTGAATTTCAAAAATCAAAAATAAAAAACGAAATGGTTATCAAACAGGGCCTTAGTTATCATCAAATTGAAAGCAAATTTATCTTAGACACTCGACAACTTACCATGTCCAGGAAGAACCAAATCCAAGTAAGAGGCAAACACACAGTGGCATTTCGTACGGCAATTCATTTATCATGATCATGCAAAAATCTTTCACCAGCTACGTCAACTTCTTCCTTTGCTCTTTCTTGCTTCCTCGATCAATGGTGCCTCCTGATGACAGGTTGATTTGTTTGTAATGTCATGTAGAGCTTTTTCCAGCAAACTCTAAAGTAAAATTACTAGAAAGTTAAGATAAAGACAAAATACAGAATAGTATTTCAATTATGCATTTACTTAATTAGCATAGCCTTGAGAACTAGAAGGTGAAATGTTAAACGGTGTTGTATGCTTTATAAGAAATACATGAAACTTCAAGCCATGGTTTTCAGAATCTTCCCAGCCAGCTTGACAATGCTCATTGGTTATGCAGATTTTAGCCAAAATTAATGCCTACCAATATGCAATGCAATGCAATGATGAGAAACAATAGGAAGCCTTACTCTTTTGGTTCAGACCCAAATTTTCATCTGGGATAATCAGCCGCCCTGGGGTAAACACGACTTGTCATTGTTGTTTTTACGTTTCTTCAATGAGCAGTGGCTTGGATAATGATCATGCAGATTGAAAAGCTGAAGAAAATTAAAACGTTTTAACACTAACCAAATGGGGAACCACGCAAATTAATATACATACATGAATATGAAATGTCAAATGGATTTATCCTTTGGTCGCCACTTGCTTAAGAATAAATTTTATATGAATTTTTTTAACAACTAAATATAGTAGACTTGTAGGATCAGACAGTTTGTTCACAGTAAGAATAGTCGAGATCAGCATAAACTGTCTCGCACAATCACTAGTCACAAAAAAAAAAATATATATATATAATATGGAATTGCAACAAAAAAACCCCAAAACAGAAAGACATATGGACTCAAGAAGAATGTTGACGTTTTTGCACGATTGATTCACGTAGATTTGTGTTTATATTAGTATTTTATCTTTTAAGTTGATTTTTCTTTTAGGATTATGTTATATTATTTTCTCCTTCTATGATTAGGTTTAAATTATATTTTCCTTATGATTAGGTTGTTGTATAATCTATTCAAACCTAATGTCTTATTCGTTATTGAATAAGAATTTGAATTCCATCTTTCAAATTTCAACATGGTATCAAGTAGGAGGTTATGAGTTCGAATCTCTGTCAAGTTGTTTCCTCTCCGTTTAAAATCAATTCCACTTGTAGGACATAATTAAATTTCTAAATCTAGAAGTGAGAAGAATATCCGCGAGAAATTTCCTTTGCTCAAAACTTACCCCCAAAAAGGCAGTGCAATCGAATACTCCTATAAACATGGAAAACTGAAACCAAACTCCACAATGTAACCAATGATAGAAACGAAATAAGCAGACAAACTCAACATTCAGCAATAAATACGTAATTGGAACTCAAGCAGAACATCATAATACCTAAATGAAAATGAATGGCAGAGAATTCATGGCATTAGACAACAACGCCATTTACTTTCGATCATCTGTGCAAAGCAGAAATCTGGAGGAGCGTGAGACCCTCTTCTTTTTCTTGGCGCCAACCCACGGATAAAAGTCTTCGATTCTAAAACATAGGACCAAAGTGAAACTAGACTCAAAAGGTGGAGACTAAAAAGATATTTTTCCCTATCTTTTATATATCTTATCTCTCTAAATTCTAAATATTGCAATTTCTTTTAAATTTACTGTTTTTTATTTTTGTATAAATTATAAATTTTATCTTAATATTATGAAAAAAGCTAAAATTTAATCTTATAATTTAAAATTTTAGACTTTAGTTGTTTCAAATCTTGGAGAAATATAGAATCCCTAAAGAAATATAGAATTTAAATCACACGATTTGAAAAAATAGAATTTAGTAATTATCGTTTGATATAATTTTTCATTATGGTTTGATATAATTTGATGAAAGAATAATAAACAAAAAAAAGTTCGTAATAACCATGTCACAAATATGGCATAGACATTAATTGTTGTAATGAATATTGATGAATATTCATAAATATGATAAGGTATGGTAGAGGTATCTCAAAAGTACATTTAGACCGGTAGATGTATCCAAAGTGTTGGCATATGAAAATCTAATAAAAATCGTGTAACAATGTTATATGCAGTCATAATGCAAAAAGAAGCCCAAATCTAAAAAAAAACATAGACCATATTTCTTACTTTCTGATGAAATAATGTTTTAAAGACTGAAGTTGAAATATTAAAAATTCAAGAACCAAAATGAAACAAATAGAAAGTTAAAGGACTAAAATTAGACTTTTGAAAATTCAAAACCATTTTTTTTTTTTTTTTTTGAGATTAAAACCCGATTGGAGGTAGGGAGAATCGAACCCGTGATCTCGTGGTCCATGGTATATACTGATACTGCCTCTTTTAACCCTATTTTTTACCATTTAAATTAATATAACAGAACAAACATAAGTAATATAGCAAAATAGCATTATACATCTCAAGTATAGGAATTTTAAAACAGGATTTGATCATACAGTCGTCTCAGATTGTACAAAGCAAGTAATTGGATCACTTCTTCCTGGAAACAGCAGCAGCAATACCACCAGCAAGCAGTCCTACAGCAGTTGCTGCAATACCAATGCCAATAACACCATCTACATTCCAATCAATAGAGAAAATTAATGAAAATGTTTGAATTTTGAGGAATTACAGATAAGTTGGGATATGAGAAGACGAGAAGCTTGAAGAAATCAATACCCTTAGTGATCCGATCTTCTATCGATTTCTTCAGTGCCCTTGCCTGTCTCCAGTCCGGTGCAATCTGAGAATTAAACATCAAAATGGTTAGAACTCCAAAGCTGAAAAACTCAATCATTCATGGTTCCAGAAAAAAGTGCGACATTTTATTTCCTAGAGTTCCAATTTTATGTATGTTATATATATCTATCATTTATGTTAATAAATTTGTAGAACAATCATAAACGTGTCCTCCCATAGCAATGGGCGGTGTGTACAAGCCTGGGAACTTATTCAATGTCGTATGACTGACTGGCGATTACTAGCGATTCTGGCTTCATTGAGGCGAGTTGTAGTCTACCATCTGAGTTTAGGATGGGTTTTTTGGAGTTAGCTCACCCTAGCGGGATCATGACCCTTTGTCCCGGCCATTGTAGCACGTGTGTCACCCAGACATAAGAGGCATGATGACTAGGTGTCATCCTCACCTTCTTCTAGCTTATCACCGACAGTCTGCTCAAGGTTACAACCTCAATGGTTGACAACTATACACGAGGATTGCGCTTGTTGAGGGATGGCTATTTTTTCGAAGTGTCGAGGCTTGCACCTCGACGCGGTATGAGGCGTAAGCATCAATTTTAGTTAAAGAATTTATATACAAATCCAAAATGTGAACAAATCGTGTAAAACATAATACTTATATATATAAAGCAGGCAAAAATCACACTCTCCCAACAATTGCAACTTAAACAAAATTTCTTAAAAGGTATCTTTAAGATAATTAATATTAGCACAACTAATAAGATTGACTTATTCTAAAAGCCTTGTCTTCAATGTTTTTAAAGCATAATCAGTAAAATATTACTAACTCAAATTGTTATGATTTATAAATTATACCCTAATATTTTTAAAGGAGGGAGAAAATTAATACTATTCTCCTAATTATTATACGAAGCATAGAGACAAGTCTCGGTGGGTTTTTACAAAGACGTAAACCTCTCATGTGAGAGACTCTCAAATGATCCAAAAAAGGCACAAGCCTCCATAGCTTTTTAGAACATTGATCATATGTTAAGAACGCATGTCAATCAACTCAAAAATTAACAGAAACAAAGTGACAATTATAGGGGGTCAGATTTGTATCACAGATTTGTATCAAGGCAGGATTTTATTTACATCTTTCATCGTAGATGAATATGATGCAGAGTGCAGGCATTTATATAGTATCAGCCATCAAGTATCAAGTATGAGATGCAAGAGCAACCAACTAAGGTCATTAAACTAATGGTTTGGGTTTTCTCAATATTCTGCATAGAAATCCAAGCAACAGGTGGAATCGTACCTCTAAACATTGTTCTACAAGTTCCCTACTCCTTGTGTAGTCGCCACTTCTGTAATACCCAACAGAAAGAAGATAAAGCTTCTCTCTCATCTTCAATGGGCTGTCATCACTAGATAGCGCAGCTGCATAATAGCTCATGTAAAAAAATGACAGACAAGGGAGAACAAATGCTGAACAGTATCATACAAGTAAATAGCCAACTGTAGGTTGGTTAACATAAGAAACTCTGAAAATTCACATGTTGGAAACTCAAAGCTGCAAGGAAAAAATGTTCAATTCGTTAAAATATTTCACCTTCAAGCATTGCTATTCCGCGTTGCACATCTTCAGACTGCCTTGAATGAACAAGTGCCCAAGATAAACGCATAATGCCTTCCTTCTTCAGTTCATCAGAGGAGCCCTTTTCAGCGTCAGCAATTTCTCTTTCGCAACCCTGTAATGTATGTATGACCATAGCGACTTAAACAAGGGTGTCATTTTGGGTGCAGAACCATGAACACTAGGAAAGATGAAAGATTACTGACAAAGATCAACAAAAAAAATGCAATCATGAAAAGTAGAAGAAAAAAGTAATGGTTGGTTCGTGGAGAAAAACAAGAATCTGCGACTAAAATATATGAGCAATTCATCTAAATAATTACCAATTGGTTTTGAGATAAAATCTGGTACTTTTGCAATATTTTAACATGATATGTGAACCCAAAAAATCTCAAATAGGAATTCAGGCTAATAATTGAGATTCAACCTAGAAAATAGAAGTAGTTCTAGAAGATCCCACAATAAATAGATGTATTTTGATAAGGAAACCTCAGGTTTATGTAATACCGACAGCCACAAAACGCAATTGAATAACATGATAAATAATTGATCTAGCTAAGCTATGAGGAAGCTGGAAGAATTAACCGATAGTTTAGCAAGGATTAGAACACTGTTATTCAGTACCAACACGACGATGGATTCAAATAATCACCTGAAATTCTCTTAAAACAGAGTTCCGATAACAGCTCATAGAAAGGCAGCAGAGTGATTATCAAGAACAAACCATAATCCAAAGAAGAGCAAGAAAGAAACCCTAATCGAAAGAGACGAAGAAGGATAAACATACAGCAATGACATCGCGATCACACCAGGGTATGTGATCGCCGCCGGAGAAGAAATTGGAGACCGACCCGAAGAATTTGCTGACCTTCGCTTCCATCTCTCTTCCTCCTTTCTTCTTCTTCTTCTGCGTGTAAAATGGAACCCGGGTTTATGTTTCCTTTTCGTGTATATAGATATTTTCGTTTCTTTTGTTTTTTTAATGGAAGCAACTATCTAGTGGTGATTGGATTTAGGAAAGACTTTACGAAGTCAACGTACGAAGCAAAGCCTATTGACCTTGGGTTTCTATTACAAGGGTGAAGAGCAAAGCTACAAAAAAAGAGTCAACCACTCGCTCGGGGAAGGACCAAAAGGTGCAAATATGCTCGACTTAAAGGTTAGAAGCAGCTTTCCTTAACTGTAAAGGGGCGAAGCGTCAGACAGAGTTGAATGAGTTTACTCTGTTTGCTTTTAATATATTATAATCTCGTCTTCAACTCTTTTTCAACCTCTTCCATAGGTAGGAGAGAGGAAATGAAGAAAGTAAACTCTTGTTTGCTTTTAATACCTCATAAACTCTGCTCAACTCTTTCTCTCAACCTCTTCTCAATTTCTCTTCAACATTTCATCAAATCTCAAATCAAATTTTATATCAAATTTATTCTAAAATAAACACATTCTCTCATAAAATACAAATCTCAATCAAATTTTATATTAATTTAATCTAAAATAAACATTTTCTCTCCTAAAATACAAATCTCAATAAATTTTTTTACATCTTCTCTCTATAACACCAATTCTCAAACAAATACTTCATACCTTCAATTTACTCAATTTCTTCTTCTTCCTCTATTTCCTCTCCTCTCCTCTTATCAACTCCTAAATCCAATCACCCCTAAGAGTCTTGACTTGATTTGGTAGAATCCAATTCTTAATAATATTTGGATTCATTATATGGGTTTGATAACTATTTAGGTTTTTGTTTTTTGTTTTTGAAATTTAAGTTTGTATTTACTAGATCTTTTGATCTTACCTTAAAAAAAAATATGTGAATCCTAATCAAATTCCAAAAACAAACCACAAGTATTTGGAAGCTATTGCTTTTACATTTCAATTTTTGTTTAGTTTTTAAAAACACAGTCGATATCAAAGTCATGAAGAATATGTGTTGGTATAATAAATGTAGGTAATTTCAAAAACAGAAATATAAAACAGAATTGTTATCAAACAAGGTATTAATTACTCATTTCTACAAATTAGTGTTAGTGGTGCTTAAAATAATTAACTATTTGTTTAAGATTAGTGACAAGTTGAGAATTGATGTCAATAATAATAGTTGAATAATAATTTATTGAAGTTTAAAGAGGTTGATAAAAAGTAAACAAAATCGCATGTTAGTAAGGTTTCTTCTCAAGGAAAAAAAATTAGATTAGTGTGACACTCGAACTATAAATCTCTTACAATTTTTTGGAAGTTGTATTGTGAATAGTTTTGAGTGATATAAATAATGTGTTATTTTGAGTAATTAAAATTTTGAGTTTTAGTAATAGCTCCTTTGGATGTGATTATTTGTGAAGGAATTACAATTAATAATTCGTTTGGATGATAGTTTTTTGTAGAGTGAGCATAATTGAAAGAGTTACTATTGGTAAGTTCACGATAATTCGTTTGGATGATAGTTTTTTTTGTAGAGTGAGCATAATTGAAGGAGTTACAATTGGTAAGTTCACAATAATTCGTTTGGATGTGGTTGTGGTTTGGCTTGTAGAGCATGTCGATGTTTATCTCTTAGTAGAAGAAGTTGAGTTGGTTTCAAGTTGAGGCTTATTCTTGTTGCCTTTAAGCTCTAAGTTTGGTTGAGGTGCGTCAGCGAGGATGCTTGAAGAAGTTGGTCGATGATGTCAACAAGCTTAGTTTTGGTTGCGAGTTAGAGCTTTGATGTGGAGACTTATCGGGTTGGGCTCAAGGGTAGCATTTAGGTTTCAACGAATGTGGTACCATCGAATCCTTAAGTCTTTGATGTTATGGGTATTCGTGCATGCTTACTTGTATCTTGTATTTTCATTGTAGATTCGTGCGCTTAGCTAGAACACACTTTTGGTCTAAAATTTAGCTGTAGTTGGTTCTAGTAGAACCCAAGTGTAAGGGACCCTAATCGAAAATGTTTGCATAACTCAATCTCATTCTGCTTACTTTCGTATATTGATTCAAGCTTCTAAATTATTTGGCTAGAGGCATATAGGTTTCTTTGTTTAATTATAATCGTATGCTAACTAAGTCATATAAATTGATGCATGCTCTATTGGATTTTATCGTGAAATTTTAAAGATAGCATGTTCCCTTGGTTATGAATAAGTAATGCATTAATGATCGAGTTTGTGTTTGTTTGTTGTATGGATCGGGGAACTTGGTTGACTACATGTTATATATTGGTTTATTAATAACTGTATGATCATGTTATTTGTCAAATGAGCTGAATTATTGAACGTTGCTATATGCATGAAATGTCTCTAGTACCTAAATAGGCAATGAGCTGTTTACCCGGATGCTTTGTATGTCTAATGCTCGTTATAGTGTTTTATGTACTGTGGCTTGTGTGCTAGATGATCATGATACAAGTATGTATAGATACACTACTTACCTTGATATAGGATATGTTGCATGCATGATGCTTTGTTGTGTGTATCTAGTCACATTCCTTCTTAGAGTGAGCATACATGTCAGACGCCCTATGCATGTCTCCTCTTTACCATATGGTGGTTGCAATAGATCATAAAGTCTATTATTGCGTGACACGTCGGGACTTGGGATGCGTTCTCTTTCGTTTGTGCATGTTATTCAGAACTTATGATTCATGTTTGCTTTACTTCTATATGTTGATTGCACCCCTTCATTATTGTAGTTTGAACTTTGATTGAGATTTTAAGAATAAATGTTCTTTAGATTTCTCTTTACTTGCATTTTGGTCACTTGGGAGGCTTGTATTGTCTCATTGAGTGCCAAAATATTTGGAGGGTCTATCTGTCAGTGTCTACTTCATCACTTACATATTATTCCTAATAAACAATCAAAGAGCTGAGTCAATACTAACACTGTGTCAGTCCATCAACCTTAGCTCTATTAACTCAATTTCTTTAGTCTCTAAGCTCTTTAATCTTATCATTTGTTTGTATCAAGTTTTTTTTTTTAATAGCATTGGAAAGACTTTGATGACGTTTTGGCACATACAAGAAGAACCTTTTACGATTGAAGCAAAATTCCATACTTTATTTCATCTTTTGTTCTTGTATTTACACAACAATATAAATATAAAATATTAATAGTGGAACAAGTGAATGAGCATAGTTTAACTGATACATGTACTAACTACCTCAAGGTTAGAGGTTCAATTCTCCATTCCACGTAGTATCAAAAAAAAAAAAAAGGTGGATCAAGTGATGGATGAGATCTATGTTTAATGATAACTATGTGATGGAAGAGAATTTTTATAGATCAATTTATCTTGGACCACAAGTATGGTCTATATTAGATATCCTAGTGTGTAACTTTGCTATACAATAAACAACTTTCAAGCTTATATAAGCATACCAAGGTTTGATAAAATTAATATTGATTGAACCCCATCTAAGTTCCTTTTAAAGTATATTTTAGAACATCCATTGGAGATACGAGTTTGAATTTATGATCGCTTAATTGTGGACACACTTATGACAATTGAGTTATTGTTGTTATTGATTGCATTTAAAGAATTTACTATGTACATGAATTGAATTATCAGCAAAGCACATAATATCAAGCAACATAAGGAACCGTCTCAATGTTGGTTATCCACTTTTTCCACTATGCAGATACTGCAAATGAAAACTCAAGCTTCCTCCAATCTAAATGTCTTCTTTGAGGACCCCCTTGTCAAGTGGAACAAGTCTCTCATGGAAAGTCTCTACGAAGAAGGAACTAAACAATGAAACTTCGAGGCCCGTCGATAACTAGCTGACTACTTTCTGATAATTTGCCTTCACTGCAACCTTTAATTCTGAGGTAAACTTCCGAATGTTGAAACATGAACACTTTTACACGACAGGTTCTCCAATATGGTGCTTTGACTGAGTATATGTATCAGATGGGAGAACTAACTAGAACGATTCTTGTATTCTCAAGCATATTTGCTCTTCTTCATGATCACTATACTTCGCTAGTTCCCCATTTCCACTACAAAGTCCAGTAGATAACGAAGGGGAACCGGGGGTATGATTTCCTGCATAATCGGAATACCGAGATTTTGAGGCTACAGGTTTCATCAATAGCATTTACAGGTGAAAGTTACCTCACTTTATGATGCAACATTAAATTCTTCACAAACCTCTAAAGGACGAACTTCTTTCATAATCTTTGGTTAGTTGCAGCAAGATGGTACCAGACACCACAACAACAAAGCCACATATTTCGGATGCGATCGTTCCTCCACTTTGGCCATCCCAATCCTGAAGTCGAAAATGTAATTTTGTAAGGATACTAACCTCATAAGAAAAGAACCAGAGTTTATCGATGAAAATATGAAAAGATACAAGATAACCTAGGTATAAGGCACGTAGAACCTCCCTCTCGAGTGAACTCACCCAAACTCTAACCTATGAAGCAAAGACACGGACACGAATACAATAGGACATGGAGACACCAAAATTGAAAACATTATGACACGACTTGTTTGTGATACGTCAACTTTATTTATATATGATAATAATTATAATAACTAGAACAAATAATATGAAAACAAAAATGATTTTATTCAAAGCACTTTGATTTTGACATTTTTTTCTATGCTTAAATAACTTTTAAGAAATCATTTGCTTGATGGGATTTGGAGATGAACACGAGACAGGGGGCTCCCTACTGTTTGAGTGAAAGGACGTGAGGCGACTCCTGCTGAAGATGGATCTGCGAAGAGGTGAAGAGAAAGATGAACAATTCCCTTCTCTAAGTAGGCGACAATTAGATTGTTGAAGTTTTCTTCATTCAATATTATTTTAGGTTTTTTTTTTTTTCAAAAGATAAAAAATGTGAGTTTTACTTTTAAAAAGTGGGTTAGTTAAAAGAAACAAAATGAGCCATTTTATTCGGGATTTTTTTCAAAAAACAAATCTTGCAAACATTCCTTCAAGTGACCTTGGTGTGTCCATAATTAAAAAAAAAAAAAAAATTGAACGCTTAAATTCACGTGTCGGAGGTGTGTTTGGGCATGTCCGTGCTCGACAAGGACACTCAGCCCTAAATGTCAGTGCTTTATAGGCTCCAACTTTCCACACAACTCGATGCCTACCCTTAAGCCCCTCACAATACTCCTTAATACTATCATGCCTAAGTGGGTACCTTACATATTTCTAAGTACTTTTAACATATTAAGTTTGCATCAAAAAGACTCATGAAAAGAGAATGAAATGAAGCTAAAATACAGTCCTAACTCCTAGAGCACGCCTCCATGACAATGAGCTCATATAAGAACATGACTCAAACTTCACATTTTCCTTCACTAAATTCTATTTAGAAATGAACCATGTCTTCATAATTGGATATTCTATCGAGCAAATCAAGTTACTATTTTACCGTATCCAATATGATAAAGAATATATTCTATACTTCCATCATAGTTGTTTCACCCTTTTTTTTTGAAGGGGGGGTTAAGAGATAGTAATCTTACAAATTTATATTTGGGCTTCTTGTAGTTTTGTTCAAGCGATTAAAACTACAACATAAAGCCACCTAAATCATGAGATAGAGCGTCCTAGGCTCATTGAAGAATCTAAAACCTCTAGAAATAGTTTCCTTTCTTAAAATATGGCATAAAAATTTAGTTCAAGCACACACACGAACGGATTTTCCATACCTTGAACATTATGACACTTGCAAGGATTGTAAGTGTCGTAAACATCACGTAGTATATCGGGGAGACAATTGCAGTGTTGAATGTATCAAGTGCCTGAAAAATAGAAATATTGCCAAATACAAACAAGAGGGGTTTATGATGTTTCATAGATAGCTTGTAAACAAACTTGCAGCAGTAATTAACTCAATGAACGAATTGAAAAGTAGAATAAGCATTATATCACTGGCTAGAGTTGTCAGTTAACTATATTAAATATTAATTAATGCAAGGAGAAAAAAAAGTAAGGAGGACAGCAACCTCAGCCATATAAACAATGTGGGCATCTATCTCAAAACCAATTGGCTATGGGAGGAGTAGACTATCTTATCTTATAAATGCTCGGAGGACTTTCTACTTTTTTGATGTGGAATAATGAGATCCTCAAGACAAATGAAATAAACTTTTAATCTTCCTTTGGGCAATCTGAAGTTTAAGTTGTTATCGACCCCAGTGAAATCTTTGATAAGTTGAGCAAAGTGTAAGTGATCTCTTACCTAGAAGGATTGATGGATTACTAGATCTTAGTCCTTTCTCATCTCTACCCTAACTATTTCTCAATCTTTGAAGTTTCCAGCAGTATCACAAAGAAGATAGAAAACACCGAGGGACTTTCTTAAAGAGTCCATGGATTGCAATTTGCAGAACTTAAGCTTTAGTGAAAATGTATTCAAGGAGAGTTCCACTTTTGTTCGTGTGATGATTAATGTATAGATTCTGGGAAGATCAATGGAGAGCTGCAAGTGCATCCCACAATATTTTTCCGATTCCATTTCCGTTGTAAAACATATTAAATCACCAATTAACCCAAAAGATAAATTTAATAATATCGACCAACACTCCTCTCACTTGCGGGCTTGAAAATTTAAAAACAAGTAGAAATCTATTACTTGGGAATCAAACTACTTGACAAAGGCTTTAACCCTGAACATTCTGCTCTGATATCTTGTTAAATCATCATATTAAATCACCAAAAAACCTAAAAGCATAAACTAATGGGTTATTTAAATTGAATTATATCAACCAACAAATTTATTCGAGAATGTTAGTTCTTGAGGTCAAGTCTTTGTCTTGGACCATAAAAAAGTAAAGTAACTTCAAAGTTAATGATAAAAAAAAAGGAATTATTTTAATGAATTCACAGGAGAACTGGTGTCATAATAAATTTGTGAAATTGTGGACTACGAAGGTGTTGGGCTCCTTCATGCGTAAATTGAGAATCTTTGTTCAAGAACTCAGTCCACGTGAAAAATCATTAGGGAAAGAAGG
>JBBMEG010000009.1:5038584-5071478 GCA_037832605.1 Cyclanthera cordifolia | reverse complement strand
TATGTTTGAGGCTGCACACGATTATTTTAACGACAAATCGCCAATATTTGAGCAACCATTAGAGGATGCCAAGAAACTATTATACATAAATTGTAATAATTTTACTAAGATATCTGCATTGATTAAGCTTTATAATTTGAAAGCAGAGTTTGGATGGAACAATAAGAGTTGCATAGAGTTGTTAGAACTATTGAGCCTTCTGTTGCCTTGTTCTGATGAAATTCTGATATCTATCTATTATGCCAAGAAGATTTTAAGTACATTAGGAATGAAATATGAAAAGATTCATGCATGCATCAATGACTGTTGCTTGTATCGAAAAGAACTCGCTAGTGCTTAATTGGGTCCTAATGTGGAACATCAAGATGGAAAGTTCAGAAGAATGTGCAAATATGTGATAAAAATATTCCAGTCAAAGTCATGTGGTATTTCTCTCACATTCCAAGATTTGAACGAATGTTTCAAAATAAAGAAACTTCAAAATTATTGATGTGACATGCTATTGACCAGCAGATTGATGGGAATATAAGACATCCAGCTGATACACTTTCATGGAAACAAAGAGACAAAAGATGGCCGGAATTTAGTTTAGAATCGAAGAATCTTCGTCTAGCTTTATCAACAGATGGTGTAAGTCCACACGGAGACCAAAGTACTAGATATAGTTGTTGGCCAGTGATGTTGGTTACTTACAATCTACCTCCATGATTGTGCATAAAGCATAAATACTTGATGTTAAATGCATTGAATATTTCTGGACCCAAACAACCAGGAAATGACATAGATTTCTATTTAGCACCATTAGTCGATGATCTGAAAATGCTATGGAATAGAGGTATTGAATGTTTTAATGCACACCGTCAACAAAATTTCACCTTGAAAGCTATTTTGTTATGGATCATTAATGATTTCCCTCCATACGGTAATTTGTGTGTTTGTACTATAAAAGAGTATCATACATGTCCTATATGTGGAGAGAAAACAACATCTACTATTGGTCCACACAATCCCTGCATTTAAAAAAAAAAAGGTTTATTAAAGTATTTGAAAATTTGACCTATAAGTATTTAGTGCAAGAAGATTGCTCACTTTCAAATATGGAGTGCCAACTTTAGTCTACAATGGTTGTGATACTTTTAAATCATTTTTTCTAAAAGATTATTGAGTTTGAATTTTATTTAGACTATAAATTTAAAAGAAAGGGAAAAACAAAAATGAAATGACAATGTAAAGAAGATAAAAATCTATGTAAAAAAGTAACACAAAAGTCAATATTTTACATTGAATGTTTTCTATAAATACATGTAGGGTAAATTATCCATTTGGTCTCTATCGTTGGAAGAATGTCTAATTTAGTCTCTCTAGTTTAAAATTTTAGATTTTAGTCTTTATGGTTTTGAGAAATATAGAATTTAGTCTCTATGGTTTGAAAAACTAGAATTTGAATCCAATATCGTATATGCTCAAGCCCTTCGCTCTATCATAGCAAATTAAAAAATACTTGAATCGTCTACTTGTGACAAGTTTCGATATAGATTCTTTCGTTAGTTCATGTTAATCCGCTTGTTTTTTTTTTCTTGAAAGAAAACTCAACTTCTTGTTTTTTTTAGTCGTGCAATCCTTGATGAAAATGAAAACGAGTTAGACTCAATGCAATAATCATCAGGCTCACTATATGGCTAAATCAAATATGATACAAAAGGTCTTTTATGTCTATTAGTCGAATCTTGAACTTAGAGTGTGGCATATTGATCAAATCATTTAAAAAGTACAAAAATACACACCATTGGCCAACCTCACGATCCCCATCATGAAAAAACTTATATTTTATAAGGTTACTCCAAAAGGAACACCTTCAAAATTCAGGGATTGTGTGGACCAATAATTGGATTTCACAACAATTGTTTCCTAATTGCCAGAGAAGACATTTTGCAGTATTGTGAGATGAAAGAGATTGACTACACTCTCATTCTTTGTTACATTGCGTAAGTACTATATCTTTTCAATTATTATAAAAACTTTGTTACATTGGTTTACTACTAACGTTTCCTAAATCTATTTCAGCTACATTTGGGCTACTTACGATCAACAGATTCTTGAAAGCTACTTATTAGTGGACGGTACTAGTTTTGCATCGATTTTGGAAAATCAAAATCAAGAAGGACAAATCAAAATCAAGAAGGAGAAATCAAGAATCTGGATGATCGTTTTGACATGATTACGGATGTACGTTGACGTGACTTCTTTCCCTTTAACACCGGGTATGCATTTTTAAATTTTAAACTTCGTAGCGTGAGTCTATGAAGATGGCACTGTCTAGTGTAGTCCTAATTCCTCGTTATGTCATTTTAGGCACTATTGGATTTTAGTAGTCCTAATTCCTGAATATGAGACTGATTATATTATGAACTCACTCAGTCAGAAGGCGTCCAATGAGAGTTTAACTCATATCGTCAATATGTAAGTTTTTTTGTTTTTTGTAATTTTTTTGTTTCAATTAGCTTATTATCCTAATTTTTTATTTTTTATATAGTTCTTATCGAATGAGGCAATCAAAGAATGGGTTTAGAGCCACACAATTAATATGGAAATTAGTGAAGGTGCGTAAATACATCATAGCTAATTTCTTCGATTCTTGTCATGTAGAATTATTAATAATGATAGAATTTTGGTCACTAGGCCCTCATCAATTGGGATCCATAGTGAGAGGATTATATGTCCAACTTTTCATGCGAAAGATGATATCCAACTTTTCATGCGAAAGATAATATCCAACACGTACATCCCCATAAATAAACTGGAAAGTTTTCGTTTTACTTCATTAACAATTTTAGTTTATAAATTCTGCAATACTTTTTGTTTACTAATTTCTGAATATTGTTTTATGTTTTAGTTTAACTCCACGAAACCATACATCCAAGAAGATATGGATGGAGTACGTATCGAATGGACAAACTTCATATTACCGAACAACGATTAGTTATAGTGTAGCATTTTGAATATTGTTTATATATAGCATTCTACTCATGTTATAGCATTTTGAATATTAGATATTGTGTATTATTTACTAAAGTAGTCTTTATATATATCTATTCTGCAAATCTTTCTGGCTAGACAAAGTCTCTTATATTGTGGATTTTGATTAGTAGTCTGTATATATATCATTTCTCAAATTTACAGGAGTAACATAAATTTTTTGGTAATCTTAAAGTTACGCCGTTATGCTGCCAAAATTTCAGTTAATTTAACTAAAGTTTGAAGTTATATTATGTTTGTAAAGATGAGTTCAGAGGTGAATTTTAGTTGTTTGATATTTTCAAGCCATTTGTTTCTTATTTTTATTGAAATAGACAAATCATCACTTAACTTTTTCTTTTATACAAGTTTTGATACTTTTAATGTCTGTCACAAATGGTGACCTATTATAATAAAGTTAAAAGTTTAAATGAAAATGGTGGACCACATGCATATACATGACGCATAAAAATCTGTTTTTAAAAAAAATTAAAAAGGTTATTTTAATGTCGGGCACATTTAATGATGGGCACAAACCATCACCAAAAGTCTTTGGTGTCACGCAAGATGACCGACACCAAGGACTTTTAGTGTTGCTCCAAACCAACACCAATGAGCGACACCAGAGACTTTTTGTGTCGGTCATCTTGCGTGATACCAAAGATTTTTGGTGTCGATTTTTGACATTCACTAAATGTCTTTTATGACACCAGTATTGATGACGGTCATTTGACCGACACTAAAACTTCGATTTCTACTAGTGCAAGAAAATTGCAATCAATATATGCACATATATGTGGTTCAGTCTCTCCCATGTCAAAAAACCAAAAAGGTATTTTAAATGTTCTATAGACAACTTTACTACAAAGGCTTCGATATTTTTTTAAGCAATTAGTCTAAGGCATTCAGTATGTTTAAATACTTTAAAGAACTTGTTAAAAAGGAAATTGGATCCCTTAATGTTTACAAATAGATAGAGGTGGCAAATTTAACTTACGAGATTTTAATAATTTTTTTGTATGAACCATAGTATTAGAGTATTAATTACAACCGACACTCCACAACACAGAAAAGTCACATAAATAAAAATCGAATAGTGATGAATTTATAGATATGTATGTTGTCTGAGAAAATTAGAATGCCAAAAGAATTTTAGCCTGAAGATTCTAATCGAGCAACTTTTATGCTTAATAGGAATCTAAAATTGGAAATAAATGAAATTAGACTATAAGAAGCATGGTGTACACTATAAGAAGCATGGTGTGGAATAGAGCTTAATGTTAAACATTGTAAAGTACTTGGGCGCATTGCTCATGTACACATTCTTTCTGAATATGAAAATATCTTAGCTTACATGGCTCAAATTGATGCATATCTGATTAGCTTTGAAGGGCAGAATAATTAATAAATGGAAGCTATAGTAGATGTTGAGATGAATGCAACAAAAAATGATACATGGAAGTTGACTAAATTACCAGCTACTAAATGATACAGTTGACAATTATGAAGTTTATGCACCAGCTACTACAATTGATACAGTTCGTATGATATATAATATCTTTTGCAACTCAAAATATATGAACGATCTTTCAACATGATGTAAATTTTGATTTTCTCCAAAGAAAATTATGCAAAAATGTCTATATTGAGCAATCAATGGTAGTGTGGAAAGGTGAAATGAGCATAAATATATTAGTTAAAAAAGACTTTGCACGGTGTAAAACAAGCTCAATGGGCTTGGATTAGTTGATGGGAAGCACACATTGAAAAAGAAGGGTTTCTCATAAGTCATAATGAACAAATTTTGTTCGTTAAAACTAGTTGCAAAGGCAAGAGTTTTATTGTGAGTGTTTGTGTAGGTGCTTGAATATATGGAAGATAATAAAGATTTAATGATAAAATTTGAAGAATCCATGTAAAAATCATTTGATATGATTCACATGGAGAAAATGAGATAATTTTTTCTTGGCGCGTGTGTGCGTGTCAAAGAATGTATGCCATAGATCTTTTGAAAAGATTTTAAATTGAAAATAGCTATGTTGTGAGCAATTCTATTGTAACTAGTTCTAAGTTGCATGGTGATGAAGAAGGAAATCTAGATGATAAAACACATTTTAAGCAAATTGTTGGAAGTTTTGTGAATCTATTAACTACCACAAGACAAGACATGATGTTTGTTTTTAGTCTAATTAGTCATTTTATGTCAAAACCTACAGAATTGCATTTACAAGCAGCTATAAGAGCAATTTACAAGCAGCTATAAGAGCAAATAGATTCTTGAAAAGAACGATTAATTTTGAAAATTCGTTACATAAGGTAAGGCCAAAAACCTACTTGCTTTCGCCTCATTATGATTATGCCTCAAGGTCGAAAAAGTACTTTTTAATATATATTGATAATGAATTCAAGACCTGTCTCATGGTCATTAAAGACCTATTGGTCACTTAATCAACAACTAAAGCTCAATTTATAGCACCGGCCACAACATTTGCTAGTCAAGTTGTGTGGACGAGTAGAATTGTAGGAAGAATGGGACTCAAGCATGGAGGAACAACAATTATATAACTGAACTATTAAACTCTCAAAAAATACAATCATGCATGGAAGAAGCTAGTAACACACATTGTCATGCAATTTCATTTACTTCGAGACTTGGTTAATTAACGTAGGAGTCATTAAATTGAAATTTTTGTTGTATCAAGGAGCAAATTACTGATGTGATGAGTAAATCTTTGAAGATAGATAACTTTATTAGAGATTTATTAAAAGTATGTATGTCGGATAAATCTCACATTTGATATTGTTTAATTTATGTGATGGATTGTTAAATATTTGCTGTTATTTTAATCTTCTATAATAATAATATTTTCTTATTATTTTTTAGTTCACCACTGTATCTTTTGGTAGATAGTTATTTAGCTATTATTAGCTTCTTTGTAAGGCTATTTAAGCCAACAAGCTTTTTTTTTTTTAATAAAATGAAATCATTCATTCCCAATTTGATTAGAGTTTTTATTAACTTATTCTCTACTGTTATTCTAAACTTCGTCATATTTAAGTAATTAAAATGTCAATTTTTATCTAAAGAAAACTTTTGAATTTTGAAATAAAAGTGATCAATGAGACCTAAATGTATGAGTCATTAAATTTAATTAGGTGGATGATTATTGGTTCAAATGTCCTAAAATGGAAAGGATTTATCACAAAGGATATTTTAATCATATCACTAATCGAGTTGTTGCCTACGATTTTCAATATTCTCTTTAATTTATGTTGGTCTTCATGGTTGGTGTTAATTTATTTACTTTATACTGTAGCCCATAATGAATCATAAAACAATTTTAAAAGGATGACAAATTTAAAATCAATCACTTTAAACTTTGCATGTGTCATGTTTAAAACTTGATCAAGTTAATAACTTTTTTTTAAGGTTTAGAAATTTTGATTGTTCGACCCTACGGTAGTGTGTCACTTAACTCTATGTTAAGTTTTCTTTTTTCCTTTTAATTTTTAAAACTCTAAGTTTAGCAAGATATATAAACTTAATTTTTTTTTTTTTCCCGACAAGGCAAGATAATAACATACCTAATTGCTAATAAGTTCAAAAATTATATTTTTATTGAATATTTGAATTGCCTTGCAGTAACATTATATATTAACCAATAATTATTGCTCAACCAAGTTGTTTCTATTTTCTTACAAAATAAATAAATATATATGAACACAATTTTTTATTTATTCTTGTGTAACCTAGTTAAATTTATATATAATTTTGTATCTTACCCATGTCTCAATAGTTAAAAGACAAAAAATTGAAAAAGAAATCATAATCTTTTTTTGTTGAAAGATGTCTGTGTGTAAATTGTATAGTGATTATTTTGAATGATTATAAATGAGGTTATTTTAAATGCTTAGAAATTTGTTTATGAGTAATAGATTATTTGGATATGGTTATTATTTTGAGGTTAGAAATTGTAAATATAACCAATGAGTAAAGTCCAAGTACATTTCAATCTTTAAACAATTGAGCCCAAATCTCATTTGAGATTAAAAGGCCCTACAACATAATTAAACTGTAAATTCAATTAAAGGCCCGCTTATCTTGGTTTGGTCTAGATTGGTTCATGCATCATGGGAACTAGTTTTGAAATGATTCTGAAACCGGTTCTTGAATGGAAGGCTGAGATTTGATCATGGTGATGGCTTGGTGTATGGCTGTGATGTTGCCACCCTTGCCCTCCACCTTGTCGGTTCTTCATGCAATTTCACCACGTTGATTCCACTTCTTTTCTGGCTATAAAAGCGTGCTTTTGACCGAGTTGTCCCATTCTCGACTCACCTTGCCTCGTTTAGAGACAGCTGAGACTCTGGCGATTCTTTGTCGTGATCTTGGCCGATCTTTGTTGTTCTTCCTCTTTGTATGAATCTTTATCAGTGATAGTGACGATCCAGTCTCTCGAAAGCTTGGATTGATGCTTCCTCGCTGGTGAAGCTTCTTCAGTGACGATTACAACAGCCTCTTGTTGTAATTGTTGCTTGTCTTGAGGTTGTTGATACTTCTTGGCGAAGATTTGAAGAAAAGACCATGTCTACAAAGGAAAATCCTACTTTCTTTTCCTTATTCTTCATAGTTTACAATTTTGAAAATTCTATTTCTCATTACTAACCATGTTTTTGTTGCTTCTGTGTTTTATATATTCTACTGTAAACATTGTTGAGTAGAGATAAGAAGAGAAAAGGAACAATAAGAGATTTACGTGGTTCGTCATTAATAGGCCTACATCCACGGGTCAAATAGGTATGTACTTTTATTTGTTTTCTTTTCTTTTGATCTTACTGTATTTTTCAATCTACTATCTTTACATTCTTACAACTGTTATATATACAAGCTGAAAATGATCTCGTACTAGGTTAGAACACAAACTCATAGGATAAAGCCTAGGTGGTTCGTGCTTAGGTGGAGCAAAGAGTTTGTTCAACTTCAGTTTTGTCCAAACTGAAGTTTGTTAGATGACTTTTAGGGAATTCCTTGAAAGGCCTTTGTAAAGCCTTGCTCAAATGTGAGGCTTTAAGGCATCGACTTTGTTCATACTTAACAATTCTCCACCTTGAACAAAAATACCTGAGTTGCTCTCACTCTCTGTCTCTTCATAGATCAGAAAGGTCTACTACTCTGAGTAGACTAAGGCAGTGATCAAACTTGGCTTTGGTCACTGCTTTGTTTAGGACATCTGCAACATTATCCTCTGTCCCAACTTTTTTAGCCTTTATAACTCTTTCTTCAATCACATCTCGCACAAAGTGAAGTTTGACATCAATGTGCTTTGACCTGCCATGAAATTGTTGATTTTTGGTTAGGTGAATGACACTTTGGTTGTCACAAAATAGGATAGCCTCCTCTTGTAGGAAACCTAGCTCTCCTAGAGTTCCCTTAAGACAAATACCTTCTTTGACTACCTTAGTTGCAGCAATGAATTCTACTTCTGTTGTTGACAAAGCAACAAAAGACTGTAAGTTGGACTTACAACTGACTATGTTGCCTCCAACTAGGAACACATATCCAGTCAAGGATCTCCTTTTGTCTAGATCACCAGCATAGTCAGAGTCCACAAACCCTTCTAGTTTCAGTTTGTGTGATTTAGGTTTCAAGTACAGCAAACCCCTGTCTCTAGTTCCATTGAGATACCTTAGAACCCACTTGGTAGCTTCTCAATATGCCTTTCCAGGATTTCCCATGAACCTGCTGACTAAACATGAGCAGTGGGACAAATCTTGTCTAGTGCAAACCATTAAGTACATTAGACTTCCAGTAGCATTGGAGTAAGGAACCTACTCATGGCTGTCTTACCTTCATGATCCGAAGGTGAGTCCTTAGCTGATAGTTTGAAATTTTGTGCTAAGGGTGTGCTCACAGGCTTTGAGCTACTCATGTTGAATCTAGCAACCACCTCCTCAGTATAGGCCTTCTGTGATAGAGACAAAGTCTCAAGAGCTCTGTCTCTTCTGATTTCCATGCCTATAATTATTTTAGCTTTTCCCAAATCTTTCATCTCAAATTTAGAACTTAGTTGTACCTTCAATTCCTTTAGGTCTTCTAGTAGAACTCTTCCTCTTTGAATACAACATCTCTACTGATGATGCATTTTCTTTCAGTGAAGTCCTAAAGTTTGAACCCTTTGGACCCCTCAGGATAACCAAGAAACATGCACTTCAAAGCTCTAGGTTCCAGTTTTCCCAGTCTTATGTGAACATATGTTGTAAATCCAAAAACTCTAAGATTAGATAAGTCAGGAAGTACCTTAGACCACCTTTCAAGGGGAGTTCTGAACTCAATGGATGAGTTTGGGCTCCTGTTGATAGTATAAACTGTAGTGGATGCAGCTTCAGCCCAGAACTCCTCAGTCACTTTGGCTCCAGTCAATAAGCATCTAACCCTTTCTAGAATGGTCCTGTTCATCCTTTCAGCCACCCCATTCTGTTGAGGTGTGTATGGAATGGTTCTGTGTCTAGTTATCCCCATCTTGGAACAAAGAGTTACCAAATCACAGTTCAAAAATTCTAAGCCGTTATCAGTCCTTAGATATTTTATTAGCCTAGATGTTTGTAGTTCCACCTTAGTTTTTCACTTCACAAATTTAGAGAAAGTTTGTCCTTTAGACATAAGAAATAAATCCAAACTTTCCTGGAGTAGTCATCTATAAGGGAAAGAAAATACCTGGCACCATTCCAAGAGGGTGTCTTTGCTGGTCCCCACAGATCAGCATGTATATATTCAAGTATATCCTTGGAGTTATGTTCCCCTCTTCTAAACTTTGTCCTTTTGATTTTTCCAAGTACACATTGTTCACAAAACCTTAGTCTCTTGACTCCACTGTTTTGAATCAAACCTTGATTTGAAAGTTCGGCCAGACCCTGTTCACTGATATGTGACAGCCTTCTGTGCCATAGTTCTAATCCTTCGAGTTTAGAAGATTGAGCCACCAAAGCATGACTTCGTCCTTCAACATTCTTCAAGAAGTATAGACCATTGTGCCTGATACCACATAGGACTTCTCTTCCATTCTTTAGGATTCTCAGGCCCCCACTGCTGCCGATAAATGAGCAACCTTGTTCATCCAGCATTCCCAGCGAAATTAGATTTCTCCTAATTTTGGGTACATACCTGACTCTCTTAAGTAGGATCTCTCTGTTGTCTTGGAGTTTGAGACCCACTTATCCAATTCCAACCACATTGCACGAATGGTTGTTCCCCATGTATACTGAATCCCCCTCCCATGGCTTATAATCAATGAACCACTCTCTGTTGGAGGTCATGTGATAGATGCATCCTGAGTCAAGCACCCAGTCTCCCTTGGATTCAGTTCTTTCTACCATGGTCTGAGTGTTGCCTATAACCAACACTTTGGCATAATACAACCCTCCTTCACCAACAACATTTTCTGAGTTATGGACCTCGTTGGAAGAACTCCCTCTATGTTTGTAGTCTTTCTTGTGATAATTGTTTTTCTTGGAGTAGTTCCTTTGGTAGTATTCTTTCTTTGAACCTCTCTTGTACTCTTCTTTCTTCTCAGGACAATCCCTTTTAAAATTGCCTTCTCTATGACATAGGAAACACTTTAGTGCTCCTTTGTTTCTTGGCCCTCTATGAGAATCCTTCCCGAACCTCTGTTTCTTAGAGTGATTCTTTCCTTTTGAATACAGCAACTCTGCACCTCCCCCTGTTTTGTTTTCGGTCTTGATTTCCAGCTCCATACATTTCAAAGCATTAGTCACATTGTCGAGGTTGACACTGTCCCTTTCATATTTCATAGCAATCCTCACGTCTTTGAATGTGTCGTGGATTGAATTAATGAGAAGTGTTGCCTCACTTTCTGTACTAAGCTTTTCACCCGAGCTTGCAAAATCAGAAGTTAGTTTCTTAAAGTCATCTAAGTTCTCAGTTAGACTTTTAGAAGCATTCATCTTAAATGAAAATAACCTATCCCTCACATACAACTTGTTAGGTAAATCATTCTTATCAAAAAGTAAATGAAGCTTTAACCATACCTTGTAGATAGATTCTTCATCCATTACCTGTCTAAAGACTGAATCACTTAGATTCAACATGATGGTTGTAGTTGCTATATCTACTATCTCCTTCTTGTTTTCCTTAGTTAGAGATGAAGAGTTCTTTGTGGGTGCTTCTATGGCTTTAACTGCCTTCTGAGCAATCAGAATAATTCTGATCTTCTTGCCCCATAGAGAAAATTCCCCAATGCCATTAAATCTCTCAACCTCATACTTGGTTGAGGTTGTCATCTTCAATAGTACTTCTTCTTGCTTCAAGAAATGAATTATTGAGAATTAACACTCTGTTTCTTGATTTTTGCAGGCTCTACTCTCTCTTCCCGAACCAAGCTCTGATACTAGATTGTAAATATAACCAATGAGTAAAGCCCAAGTACATTTCAATCTTTAAACAATTGAGCCCAAATCTCATTTGAGATTAAAAGGCCCAACAACATAATTAAACTGTAAATTCAATTAAAGGCCCACTTATCTTGGTTTGGTCTAGATTGGTTCATGCATTATGCGATCCGGTTTTGAAATGATTCTGAAACCGGTTCTTGAATGGAAGGCTGAGATTTGATCATGGTGATGGCTTGGTGTATGGCTGTGATGTTGCCACCCTTGCCCTCCACCTTGTCAGTTCTTCACGCATGTTCGCCACGTTGATTCCACTTCTTCTTTGGCTATAAAGGCCTGCTTTTGACCGAGTTGTCCCATTCTCGACTCACCTTGCCTCGTTTAGAGACGGCTGAGACTCTTGCAATTCTTTGTCGTGATCTTGGCCAATCTTTGTTGTTCTTCCTCTTTGTATGAATCTTTATCAGTGATAGTGACGATCCAGGCTCTCGAAAGCTTGGATTGTTGCTTCCTCGCTGGTGAAGCTTCTTTAGTGACGATTACAGCAGCGAAGATTTGAAGAACATACCATGTCTACAAAGGTAAATCCTACTTTCTTTTCCTTATTCTTCATAGTTTACAGTTTTGAAAATTCTATTTCTCATTACTAACCATGTTTTTGTTGCTTCTGTGTTTTATATATTCTACTGTAAACATTGATGAGTGAGAGATAAGAAGAGAAAATGAACAATAAGAGATTTACGTGCTTCGTCATTAATAGGCCTACATCCACGGGTCAAACAGGTATGTACTTTTATTTGTTTTCTTTTCTTTTGATCTTACTGTATTTTTCAATCTACTATCTTTACATTCTTACAACTGTTATATATACAAGCTGAAAGTGATCTCGTACTAGGTTAGAATACAAACTCATAGGATAGAGCCTAGGTGGTTAGTGCTTAGGTGGAGCAAAGAGTTTGTTGAACTTCAGTCTTGTCCAAACTGAAGTTTGTTAGATGACTGTTAGGGAATTCTTTGAAAGGTCTTTGTATAGCCTTGCTCAAACGTGAGGCTTTATAGCATTGACTTTGTTCATACTTAACAGAAATGAATAGTTATTTTGAGTGTCTAGACGTTGATTAATCTAATAAAATTTATCTCAATTTTTCTTTTGGTTGAATGGTGATTTAACATAATTTAATATGGTATAAAAGTAAAAGGGTCTTGAGTTTCTTTAACTCGATTAGATGTTCTTAAACAGAAATTGTAAAATTTATTTTTAATAACTCGTTAATAAAGTAAAACAAAAAGAACATATAGCTAATTGGATAGCTATTTATTACAGTATATCAAACCTGGTTGATGACTTTATTAATCACCTCTAATATTGTTATGATGTATAAAAGAAGGCAAGAAAGACTTGAATGGATGTTTACTTATTATATAACAGTTATTAAATGCAGGCTGAATGAAAAAAATATCTGATTGGTAATTTAGAAGTACACATTATTTCTAACCTTGCCATTGTGGAGACTATAAATGCAGGCTGAATGCTTTGGCAAGTATCCACCTTATTCACACAGGCCTTTCCTATTGCATATATTATCAAATCCTCTTTAGAAACGACACAATGAAGCTTCATTGTATTTTTGCCGTAGCAGCGATGGTGGTTGTGATGGGTGGATCAGCTCGGGTGGCCGAGGCAGTGGATTGTGATCCTACGGAGCTGTCCCCGTGTCTCGATGCAATTGAGTCGTCGACTCCGCCCACTGCCTCTTGCTGCTTAAAGATGGAAGAGCAGACACCATGCCTCTGTGGATATTTTAAGAACCCAGCCTTCAAGCCTTACATTTCAGGTGGCAAAGTGGTCGCTGCGACCTGCGGCGTCTCCGTCTCCTGTGATAGTTAAGGTTCCGATCTACGGCTCAGGTTTAATAAAACTAAGCTGGTTTTCTGTCTGCCTGAAATAAAATGTCATATGGAGATTCATAATCCATATTCTCTATCTTTATGCTACTAACGTCTTTATGCATTCCATTTTCTTTCTTTTTTTTTCAGTTTAAAATAATTAGGATGGTTTCGAATCCTAATTTAGTAGTAAGCACCCGACATATACTAAAGCTCTTGCTTGCATGTCTCGAAATCTTACAAATAAAAAGAAAATAAACTTTTCATATTATTAGTTTAGTTTATAAAATTTTGATGTATTAAAAATTTATGAACACACTAAAAATATGAAAAATTCAAGGGTCCATATACATATCTTTTACTGATGTTTTGCATCTGAACACTTTCAACATTTTCAATTAAGATTTTATATAAATCTCAAATTCAAATCTGAAATCTAGTACTCTTTTATTTTTCATTTCGTTTTTCTGTTTAATTTCAAATATATTCGTTATTTTTATTAAATTTGAAAATCCAAATTTCAGAACTCCAAATCAATTGCAATCAAAATCAGAACCAATTGATTGACGCCAATCAAAGTAAAGAAATTGATTGCAATCAGAACCAATTGATTGACGCCAATCAAAGTAAAGAAATTAAGCGATGGAGAAAGTAACACCGAAATTATAGCGGTTTAGGAACTAGCACAACATCCATTTGATATCACAACTCTTGAGATGGTTTTCATTCAAATGTCCAATCTAAAATCAAAATTGGTGTGTAAACTCTCTCGTGAAGGAAACACCGAAATTATGTTAGATGTTTCATGAATAAGATGAACTTAAGATCTTGAATAACATGATTATTACTAATTGTATTTGAATCATAATGAGATTGAAATATACCTTCAGACATCGTGATGCAAAAACCTTTGGAATTCAACAAAAAATTGTTGTTGATGTTGAATCAGCCATTTATTGATGGCGTCAATGGAAGATATTTGTTTCTCCCTCTATGCCTATAAGCTTAAATGTGTTTTGCAAGCTTCTTTATTCTTTTTTTTCCTTCACTTTGACACACTTATGAAGAACAAACGTGTTCATATTTAGAAGTGGAGGGAGGACTAATGTGAAACTTGAATTAACATAAGTTTTAACTTTTCATTAAAATAAACTTAAGGAAGTATAAATTCTAAAGAAGTGAAACTTACTTCGCATTAACATTTTTCATTAATTTAAGAAAAATGAAACTCACATATATCTCATATACATATCTCATAAACTTAAGGGAAATAAAACTCAGATCTCATAAACACATCTCATAAACTTAAGAGAAATAAAACTCAGATCTCATAAACACATCTCATAACTCAAGAGAAATGAAACCAACATCTCAATAAACATTTCCTATAACATGGTCAATAAGAAACCATGTTTTTCTTAATAGGATCATATTAATCGATAATAAATTCTTCATTCTTACTTTCCAACAATCTCCCACTTGGTCGATAGAATAATCCATAAGTTTTTTCATATTAAGATCACAAGGCGCGTTGATATACTAAAGACTCCATTAGTTTGTCGTCATAAGTACCTTTACTAAATTGTCAATGGTAGTCATGATGTGTGCATATTATTCTACAAGATGCTTAATTCTAGTACTACAACATTTAAAACTTTCATAACATGGCCCTAAATGAGATTAACTTAATGATCGTATAATGTCTTGAAGTGAAGACTATTTTTGTTATCTTAACATAAATGTGTACACATTAGAAAAAAAAAAGCATAAAATGTGAAGAAAATTAAAACATTAAGAACCTAATAACTAGTATGTAAAATGAAAAAATTAAATGACATAAAATATTCATGAACTGGCTGCAAGACCCATACTTTTAGTATGTTCTTGAAAAGTTGTTTGGAGGTAGCCCTTTCGTAAATATGTTAACCACTTGTAAGTCTGTATGCATGGACTCTAAGAACAATTTCTTTAGTTTAACATCTTGCTTCAGTCAAATGTATTTTACGTCCATGTGTTTTGGACTTTTTGTTATCCTATCACGCTTCGAGAAAAAAGTTATAGCTTCATTGTCGCAGTAGATGGTTAACGGCTAAGAGAAAATTTAAAATGCATAACTGTGAGACAAAGTTACACAACAATGTTCCTTAAATAAAACCCTCATAACATTTTACATATTCAGCCATCATGAGGATCTAGGCATCTCAAATTGTTAGATATTGCACAAAAAAATAAGAGATACATATAGCTAAGAGTCCAAATCCTGGTATCAGGATATCTAGCAACGTTTGAGTTAGAATAACCAGTCAACTGTAGTTGACTTGATATCCTTTATATGAGCATAGAATTCCTCATTTCTTTTAGATATCTCAGTACTTTCTTTGCGGCTTCCCAATGAGTGATTCTTGGGTTACATTGAAATCTACCTAACATACCAATTGTATGACTTATATCAAGTCTCGTACATACATTTGAATACATCAAACTCCTCACAAGAAATGCATAAGAATATAATTTGGTCATTTCCTTTTGTTCCATAAGTGCCTTTGTACACTGCTTAAGAATAAATTTGTCTGTTGTATGCATTGAGACAGGACTAGAGAAACAATTCATCATGTCAAATTTCTTAAGATTTTTTTCAATATACAATTTTGTGAAAATCCTATAAGTTTTGGTGATCTATCACAAAATATTTCTATACCTATCACATAGGAAGCCCTCATTTCAATGTTTGTTGAGAGATAATGCATAGCTTCGTGTAGTAGACTAAGGTCACTACAGCTAATAATATGACGTCAACATACAAAACCA
Source organism: Cyclanthera cordifolia (assembly GCA_037832605.1). Lineage (NCBI taxonomy): Eukaryota > Viridiplantae > Streptophyta > Magnoliopsida > Cucurbitales > Cucurbitaceae > Cyclanthera > Cyclanthera cordifolia. Next base: position 5,055,362 of record JBBMEG010000009.1, on the reverse strand, counting down.
AAATTATGAACTTTCTCCCACTAAACTTGAGATATATACAAAGGTCAATTAAGTTTTCTATGAAATCAAAAGTAGTAATGATTCCGTGACCCATAAGGCATAATTGTCTATAAGCTTATTTTAGTCCATATATTTATTTCTTAAGTTTGCAGGTCATGTTTTCCTGTCCTTCAATTATGAAGTCTTTAGGTTGACACGTATAGACTTCTTCTTCTATGTCTCCATTTGGACGATAGTTTTCACATTGATTTGATGTAACTTGAGCTAATAATGAGCTATTGATGCCATGATAAATTCTAAGAGAACTATTTCTAGAAACGGGAGCAAAAGTTTCATTATAGTTAATACCTTCTTCCTAAATAAAACATTTGAAAACAAGTCTAGCTTATACCATTTAATGTTACCATTGTGTCACGTTTGGTTTGAAAACTCACTTACAAACCGACTACTTTTTTACTTGGAGGAAAGTAAACGACTTCGCATACTTGATTTTGACTCGTGGATTTTAGTTAATCTTTCATAGCATCAACCCATTCAGTAGAATTAATATTATTATTGACTTATTAATAAGAAATCAGGTCATTAGTGTTATGGACTATGTCCTAATGGGCTAGTAATTGTAATTAAAGAACAAAATATTTAATGTTAGACATGTAATGTAATATTTCTGTTACTAATAATAGTTAATATTTTTATTAATTGCATATTAATAAAAAAAAACATCATTAAATCTTATCGCATTAATTGGATTAATGGTGATACACCCTTGGTTATTTGGATGTACACTCTGACAAGTATATGGGACATACATGTGAATCTAGTAAAGTATACGCCCATGGTTATTACGAACAAGCTCGTGAAGGATCACAAGACAGCTGATGTTTGATTATATTTGTGAACGCAACTTGCCCTTTACTAGTGTGTAAGAGTTCAACACATGCCTTTAGTTGAATAAGAATGGTAACGAATAGGGATTCGATTCCATGACGTCGTTGTAACTTTCAACCTATAGATCCATCGGTTTTCGAGCTAGCTCATACTTGCTAGCACACTTTTTTATTAGAGATTGAATTGGACGAGTTCAAATTCACGGATTAATTATGTTGAACATAATTAATAAAAGCTTAAGTTTATTTAATTAAACTTGGTTATTAATATATTGGATATATCAATTTAATATTTATTGGATAAATGTTAGTTAGAAATAATTAATTTAAGGGTAAATTATATATTTGACTTCCTATGGTTTGATGAAAGCTAGAACTTAGTCTCTATGGTTTCAAAATCTAGACTTTAGTCCCAATGGTTTGAAAAAAATCTACAATTTAGTTCCTATAATTGAAAAATTAGAATTTAGTCTATAAAATTTGATAAAATCTAAAAAATAGACCACCGTTCGTATTTTTTGTTGAATAAAAATGCGTAAAAGTTAGTTATTTTTGTGTTTTATGATGAAAGTTTGAGATAAGTAATATTTAATTGCAAAAAATACTTAATTTATATATCACATTTACATACTTAATTCGTCTACAATTTACGAATTACATGGACTATTTTTTAGGTTTTATCATACCATAAGGACTAAGTTCTATTTCTTCAAACCAAAAGGACTAAATTCTATATTTCTCCAAATCATAGAACTAAAGTCTAGATTTTCAAACCATAGGGACTAAACTCGAGCTTTCATGAAATCATATGAACTAAATTTATAATTTACCCTTAATTTAGTGGATGAATTAATTATAAATAATTATTGGATAAAATTTAGTATGAGGAAATTAATACTGCTGGACATATTAATTGAATAAATAATTATTGGATAGTTATATATTGAAAAGAATAATTAATTTATTGTATAAATTAATTATATTAATAATTATTTATTAAATGAGGGAATGATTATTTGATAGACAAATTGTGTAAATAATTATTAAATATATTAATTGTATTAATAATTATTGAATAATTATTAAAGAGACGAGTAAATTAATATATTGGATATATTAATTGAATTAATATTTATTGGATAATTATTAATTAAACATAATTAATAAATAAATAGAGTATATCAATTGAAATAATATTTATTGGATTAATATTAATTAAAGATAATTAATTAATATATGCAACATAATAATTAAAATATGTTTATGGATATATATCATAAACCATTTTTTTTAATGAAAAGATATTGAAAATATTTATTAGATAAATATCAAAAAAGATTTCTCTAATATCATTTAATATTAGATATTACTGGATATCATTCCTTTTGTGTTTGAATATCCTATTAGGGCTATAAATAGAGGCATTTGCAGCCCTCTATTTATTCTTTAAAAAGATAGAGAGTTCTCCACTTGATTTGTCAAACTTCATGTAAAATTTTTCTAGCTCCATTTTTTAAAGGCCTCATACTAATCACTAAGTATGGGAAAGAAGCCATAGCTAGGAAGATGGAAAGACATCAATCAAGAAGTTTCAGAAAAATAGTATAAAACTCGTCATACTTGACCAAAATCGTCATTCAATGTGAGTTTAACAAGTCAATCACCTAGGGTAATGAATGTAGATAGTTAAATGATTTAGTAATTGTCAAAATTTTAGTGATCACATGCAATCTGCCACGTTAATTGCATGCTCTTACCCTCAAATGATTATTGTCATAAATTGATACAAATCAAATATGTACTATATTTCTCGGTGTTCTATTTTGTGTATAATTGTTATATTCAAAGTGAAATTAAATATAATTGTTATTATCCTACTTTTATTGTATCAAGAAGCAAAATCATAAGGATTTTTTTTATCAAATATCTTTAGAAGAAATTGGAAGTATAATTTTAGAATATGCTAAGATATTATACAACTGAATTTGAATTTTGACCAATATCTTTTGCCAGATATTTGAAGGTAATTTAAATTTGAATATCTTGAATATTTTGAATTTGACTAAAAAGTGTTTTTGAAAAATATTTATAAAAATAATTCAAAAGGATTGTCCAATAAGATCAAGACGAAAATTTTGAAGGCCAAGATATGCCTTGGTAAATCTTTTGTAATATGATATTTTTGTTTCATATTTCAAAATAAAACCAAAAATATTTATTTAAGTCTATTTATTCTTGTGATTTAAATTGCATGTGATGTATGTTTTAAATTACGTAATTTATATGTTGCATTGGATGCATGTCATATAGATTTAAAATCTCACCATAGGTTTAAAAGATTCATGCAACCTAAATATGTTAAAAATATATTACATATATTTTAGAAATTGAATTTCATATCGATGATTGTTTAACATGTAGATCTCACAAATAAATAATAATTATTTATTTATAGATTATGCTAAGTGTATGAATTATGTGTATTTTTTTTAAAAAGTAGTTTTTCACGGTAGAACCCAAAATATCATTTAAATTATTTTTAAAAATGAATATAATCTTTTAAAATTGTTTTAAAATGGGTAGAGCCTAGTAATCCATAATTGTGAATAGAATTAGAGCCATTTGATTTCTTGAGAATTTGTCAGAAGGGAACCTGCCTAAGAATGGTTCTACCTAAGAATAAAAGTATTTAAGATAATGATGTACAAAACAACCCTGCCTGGAAACGTGATATGAGGTTGAAATGGTCAAGAATTACAAATCAATTTGTGTGGATTTTAATGTAAAAACTTGACAATTCACATTAATATCAATCCAACCAACATTATTTTTTTTTTATAGGTCTAATGTTGATAGGTATAATATTAAGACCCTAATGAAAAAATTAGCCTAGTTCATCTAGGTGGGAGGAAATCCTATTTAAATATAGACAGAGGGAGAAGGATCAATATCAACCGACACTACTACGGAGAATTGTGGTGGTCGACGACTGCAATCTTTGATGTATTATGGCGCGCGCGTGCCCGCAACCTATACTGCAGACATCAAATTTGTTTAACGACAAGTGTTTAAGAGGACAATCATATCTGGCATGGTTAATATTTGGAGGCAGGCACAAGCACCCCCACTAAACCTCTTATAACCTCTTATATGACTAGTTATTATTTAAACGTGTGTAGCCAACTGTTATTTATTCCTTTATACTTTAAACGTGCCTGTCGTCAATTATTTTTTACAATTCTTATATATGACCTACTTCTCCTAAATTCATTTATTTTTATGACAGTATCACCAATTCTTATGGATGGCTTACTTTGGCAATATTTCATTTGTTTTTATGGCACGCCCTAACAAGTAACACCAAGTTTTAAATTTCTATTTTCTGGACTGCCATCGGGTAAACCAAAAAATACATTTGATGATTTTCAAATTCCAAGGTAAAAAGTTACCGTTTAAATGTCAAACTAAACACATGCATTACCTTCTAACACACCCTTAACTTAAAAAAAACTTCGAACTTTCTAACAATTTTTTAACTTCAACCATATGAGTATTTTTAACCTTTTCTATCTACTTTCTAAATAAATTGTAACTTCTACCCAATTCATCAAACAACAGTGCAAAATGCCAATCCCATGAAAAAAAAAAAATGTTGTATCACCTATATTAAGAATAAAGTAATAATATTTATATACATTAAAAGGCACATTGTTCTTGCCAGAAACTACATTTAAACTCCATATATGTATATCATTTTATGCCCAAGTTAACTACATATAAATTACATATCCAAGAACCTACATTAAACTACATATAGAAGAGTAAATAAATAATGAATCCTTAATCAAAGAATTGAGTATACTGCAAATGCTGTCCATTCTTTTCGTACCTTATCAATCTCGTCTTGAGTATATGGTTTTGAGTTGCTGAACTTTAAATATTAAAAACACGTTTTAAATAAAAGATATATAAATTGACTATGTAATATATGATTATTATAACATGAATGTGTAAATTAACAAAACTTACAAGTTTGATAATGGGTGTGGTCGTCGTGTTCTATAACATATTCCAGTTGAATAGTTGGGCATAAAACCCACGTACTATTGATCTCAATTGGTGCGGGCACTGTTGAAAAAAAAAAAAAAAACCCATACTTAGTAAAAGAGTGAACATGCATGACAAAGTGATGTGTAACAAAAGATTTTGATTGGATTTTACCTTCAGTGGTTTCCAAACAAATTTGGAGGTCCTACTTCCGTGTTTTGTTTGCCACATTCGATAGACACTATAAAATAAAAGTTAAAACATTAGGATTATAATGTAAATTAAATGAAAAACTTACGTGTTTACAATACGGTATAAGTTCTCATCCTGGACCTTTCGACCTAGCGAGTTCAAAAGATATATGGTTTTCTTCAGTGGAATTATCACGATTAAAATCTAGTGGTACCGATATCATTTAACCCACATGTTAGTTAATATATAAAGATAGCTCATTAGTAGAATGAATGCAAAATTATGAACACATACCAAGTATTAAATGGAAAGAATATGCGGTTATTGGCATCTACAATCATGTTAAACTGAGAGCTGAACAAATAATTTTTTCTAATTTTTTTCTTATTACATTTGATATTTCACTCTCATTTACTACTAAGTACTAATTTAGTGTTTCTTGATTCAAAGTAGTCCATATGTACCTAAAATAGATTAAAAAAATGTTATTAAAGAAGAAAAAAAAATGTATAGTAATTCAAAGTAGTCCACATGTTACTTTCGTGATGTAATAGAGTTGCTTAGAATTTTCTATTTCTTCCCTCTCACAATAATGCAAAATTTCTTCGTGAGCAAGATATAAGCTTTTACTAGGATTGAGCATGGAGTCGGGAATGAGTATTATTAGTGTTATAAGCTAAAAATATGCCGAAAGACTCGAAAGAGATCGGGGCTCGCACGAAGCACAAATAAGCCAACGCCAACCCCCCGGGATAGGCCAAATGGAGGCATCGACCCTTAGAGGGTCGACCAACACCCTTGTCGACCCCTCAGGGGTCAGCCATGCCTTTGCCGACCCCCCGAGGGTTGGCCAACGCCTTTGTCGATCCCCCATGGGTCGGCCACTCCATTTCTGACCCCCCGAGGGCCACCCTCACCATTTCCAACCCTCCGGGAGTCGGCCTAGCCATTGCCGACCCCCAAGGGGTTGGCCAAATGGAGGCCATAACCCCCCGGGGGTCGGCCAAGTCCATTTTCGACCCCTCGGGGTCAGCCTAGCAAGTCCGACACCTCTAGGGTCGGCCAAGGAAGGCCTTGACCCATTGCAGCCTCACCCTTCTCATGTGCGGCAACAAGTAGGTCAATCCGAGTGGATTGGCTGTGGAGGTCAGGACTCTCTAAAGATTCGACTGAGTCCAAGTAACGTTTGGAGATGCTGCACCGAGTGGCGTCACCCGTTACAACGATTTGGTCAATCCGAGTGGATTAGCCGTGGAGGTCAGGACTCTCCGAAGAGTCGACCGAGTCCAAGTAACGTTTGGAGGCGCTGCACCCTGTGGCGTCGCCTGTTACAACGAGTGGTCCATCCGAGTGGATGGGCCGTGGAGGTCAGGACTCTCCGATGATTCGACCGAGTCTAAGTAACGTAAGGAGGCGCTGCACCCCGCGGCGCCGCTCGTTACAACGAGTAGGTCGGCCTCATTGGGTCGACCGTGGAGGTCAGGACTCTCCGAATAGTCGACCGAGTCCAGAATCAAGACCGTTACACCTATAAAGGGTAACGGTCAGGAGTTACGCCGGTATCCATACCCAGCTTAATTGCGGATATTTCTAACGGTAGGCCATTATATCGCCATAAGTGAGCTGCAGTGGTTACAAGACCGGCTGCTATAAAAGTCAAGTCATTTCTCCCTTTTAAGGGACGAATCTTAAGCTAAGTACCCTTAAGCCATTCTTATTGCTTTAAACTATTCTCCCTAATTCCGTTTCTGACTTAGGCATCAAAGGTCATGTGGCTCACACCACACCAGTGTGTCCTAAATTTGCTTTTTTGCAGGCTCTTTCGTCCTCAGCTAAATAAATCATTATTGTGGATATCCATTGACTATTTTTCGGCTCAACAACTATTATTCAACACGTACTATTTCTCTCTTAAGGTCCAGCTAACAACTTCGTTTTTTTTAACTAACCCCAGTAAATTATTTACCTATTTACTTCTTAGAATCTCACAAAAAATGCAAGCTTAGGTAAATGTCAATTTCTATGTAAAACCTTCAATAACAAATATTAAAATGTCAGGATTTCAATGTAAAATTGTGTTTATAATTTTTTGTAATTAAAAATCTTTTTAGTTTAAAATTCAAAATATTTTTCAAAATAACCATATTAATTTTCTATGGCAGTTTTTTAATCGTCATATATCTTTCGCACAAAATTTTCTTTGACAATTGTAAAAATTGTCATGATTTTACTCTAAATTTTATATGACAAATATTAAAATGTCAATAATTGTCATAATTTGTTTGTAACTTAAAAATCTCTTTTCCACCAAAAAAATAGGTGTTTTTAGAATTCATGACGGTTTTCATTTTTTTTTCTTAATTTCAGATATAATGAATTGTCATGAAATCTAGAAATTGTAGTAGTGGTTTGAATTAACAATATAATGATCCATAAATAAAACAATCCGAGAGTTTGTGTTTGAACATGATTTATGATTGTATTTGACAATCTTATTTATGCGTATGTGTATTTCGTCAATATAAACTCTTTTTCTTATTGCGAAAGAAGTCGATCGTTCTCTTATAATCATTCTTTTCACCAGAAAAACAAATATAATCTTTTTTTCAATATATTTTTATTTCGTTTTAAAATCGTTTTCATTCTACTGCTGCAAACATGTTTGTGTCTCTCAGTCGTGGTTTTATAGTTATTGTAATGTAATGTTTTGTAGTATTAAAAATAAAATAGATAATAGTATGTAGAGATGGGTCCTCACATATTTTTCTTTTTTTCCATTGCCCAATTTTTCCCAACCTTACACAAAATTTAAGGATAAAGAGGAAAAGAAAAATCAGGAGGAAAGCAAAGTTGAAAATTATAAACATTAAATAGTTATAATATGTGATATGTGGCCTCAATTTCAAAATATGAAAGTGTGGTTGACACTCAAATCAAACATTATCCCATTATCTTTCTCATTGCACTCTCAACCTCAAGCTTTCTCCTTTTTTTGTTTTTTTTTAAGAAATTACTAAAACTTAAAAAATTTAGAGCAAGATCTTTGTTTTTTTTTTCTTCAAAATTTATTATATAATAATTAAAATTTAAAACTTTTTAGTTTACAACAATTGAAAGCACCAAATCAAATCTATGATATTTTTGGTTATAGGCTGTCTTCGATATTGTCATTGAATTCTACTACTCTATTTGACAATTACGATTGAATTTTGCCAACAAAAATAGTATATAGCTCAATAACATTAGTGTACTCAATAATCAAAGGTCATAAGTTCAAGTTCCCTAATTGATGTAATATTAAAAATAAAAAACTAATTTGCACTTTTTTTAAGATGAGGATTTTTTTTTTTTTTAAAGAAAAGCATAATATATTAAGAAACAAATGTCAACTTCGAGCACTCACGCTCCAAGGTCACTACAGAAGCAACATGTGGGGCAAATTCCACACCTCAAAAAAGTTGAACTCCACACAAAAGGATTCGGGGCTACAGAACAGCCTAAAATATCAATAGATGGATTAAGCTTTGCAAGCAGATCAGCAGCACTGTTGCAAGCTCTCTCGCCAAAAGAGAAAAAAATATACTTCAACAATGGGATATCAGCTATAACAAAGCTGAGTTCAGAAATATCTTATGAGACATCATTAAGTAAATGAAGAATAGAATTCCACCAAGATAGCAGGGATGTCGTCTCCACTACAGTTTAAAATATGCTTGAGACTTCCCTAATAGCCAAGTTTTCCATTAAGTTGACCGAAGAAGCTTTAATTCTCCATTTTGCTCCCAAAACCTTAGGGTGCCATTGCAATCTTAGCTATCCACCCCCTCCTCACACCACCTTCCTTGCACAAAGAGTTCCAAGAGCCATCCACATTCAATTTCCATCTCCTCCCACCTGCACCTTTCCTTATTATCAGAAGAAAGCCATCTACCATTAGAATTTGCAATCAAAGGAACTTTGTATAAATTTAAGACATTTCGAATCTTCATGATCAAATCATTTTTATTAACTTTTAATTTTTCATGAAACACCATATTCCTAAAATTCCAAAGACATGGAATTAAAATAACAACAATATGAAAATCCTCTTAAGGAATTTTATAGCAGATCCCGTGCCAGAATGCTTCTATAGAATCTACCAACCTGAAAAAACTAACAAAGTTAATAAGGGATTGAAAAATTGTAGCCCATGCATGAATAGCAAATTTACAATCTTTAATCACATGAATTTTCATTTTTTCTCACAAAGCACACAACACGATTAACATCAACCCCTTTAGATTGGATATTAGCTCAGGTTGGGATCAATTTTTTCAACACGTTCCAGGCAAAGACTTTAATCTTCGAAGCCACCTCAACTCTTCGAAAGGACTTCCAGAGATTAGCATTCAAAGAATTTTCCGAGGGAGAGGCCTTACTGGCAAGCGACACACATTAGACGCAAGATGATAGGCATTTTCACGCTAAGAAAACCATTATCCTTGAAGCTCCAAGATGATTTCATCCTCTTGATTTCTCGTACCAAGCGAAATATTAACGATGTCTACTTCTTCATGCGAGAAAATAGAATTGATCATGGAACGATTTTAGTCCTCATCATCAATTAAATTCACCACTCTAAGGTCGTTCCACTGGTCCATAACACTCCTAAGAATTAGATTATCATAATTCATAAGCCACAGGTCTCTTCCTATTACAATTCTTTGACTGTTGCCAACTCTTCATCTGTACCCTACCTTAAACAGGTCTCTGCCTCATAAGATATTCCCCAAGTCAAAGAAGGGGTATTCACCAACCTAGCCCCCATGAAGTCCATATCTCTAAAATACCTTCCCCACATCACTTAAAATAATAGACTATCAGGGTTTCGAGCTAGTCTCCAACTTTTCTTAGCCATCATGGCCTGATTGAAAAGCTTAATACTACAAAAACCCATCCGACCTCTCTCTTTACTCAAACCCATCCTCTCTCAACTAGCCCAGTCCATTTTGTTATGCCCTTTGTCAGCACCCCACTAAAAATAGGCACACACCATATCCACCTCTTGACATATCTTATTAAGGATTCGAAAGCAGCTTATCGTGTACGTAGGGATAACTTTAACCACAGCTTTGATCAAAACTTCATTCCCACCTTTCGACAATAAGTTCCCCTTCCATTTTTGAAGAACCCATTTACCTTGGTAAGATTCCCACCAAATAGATCGGACTTATGCCTACAGTTTTTGGATGGCATACCAAGATAATTACCGAGGTTATCCCATCTCACCTCTAATATGTTGCATATTTCCACCTTCAAGGGTTGGAAATAGTTTTGCTTACAATCATAGAGGATTTCTCGAAATAACTTGTTTAACCTGAAGCTTTCTCATATACATGTAGAATCATCTTCATATTAAGGCAATTCGTTATAGAAGCCTTGAAAAATAAAAGACTATCATTAGCAAAGAAAATGTGTGAAATACTTGGACAAAAATTATTAATTCTAAAACCTTTGAAAGAGTTTAGAGTTACTCCCTTGTTCAACAAAGACGTGAGAGCTTCAGCACATATAAGAAATAAGTAAGGAGAGATCAGGTCTCCTTGCTTTAACTCTTTCCAGGAGTGATGTCACCTGCAAAATTAACAGAAGAAATACAAGCATAGATCTTACTATCTCAGTTAGAACTAAGCCTCATTTTTCACATCATTTTAACAATAAAGGACCAATTCACTCTATCATAAGCTTTGTCATATCTAGCTTAAGAGTAACGAAAATTTACGCTTTTGATTAATATCATATGGAATATAATATTTATTCTGATTCGACAATACATACTAATAATATCGTATTAGAGTATTATTAGAAAGACATTATTTATTTTGAGTGTTGTAAGGACGAAAATTAAGGTTTTTATTAGGTCATCGACCTCAACTATTGCGATTTTTCAGAGGTGAAAAAACTGCAAATAAACCATAAAACATCTGCATCTTCAATCGATTGTCCATTAAATCAATTTTGGATTGAAAATGTTAACCGACAGATGATCTCTGTCAGATCCTTCCAGTAGAAGTTTATGTGATCCATAGTCGATAGAGGAGCTTTGATCAGTCTAATTTTTTATTCCATTTGCTCTTAAAATGGTTAAATTTCCATGAGTCAATGATCTTTGACGCTTGAAATTCGTGCTCTACACATTTCAAAACTGCATGGTAAGTGATGTTTCTGTCGACATTGTCTCCGACAAGGAAGTGATGTCTCAGATCTATGTACGACGAAAATCCTTCAATCGCTAGTAAGAGATTTTTCAAGCGAGATTGTGGCAGAAGTCGTCGAGGAGTTTGGAATTAGGAGACGTGAATACGAATCGGCCGTTGTGGAAATAGACGATCACCAACAGCGATCCATAAGTGAAATTAGAGGTCGGGTAGAGACGAAACTAGAGGTTACTAGAGTCATAGACGATTAGATCGAAGCCACCCGGAGGTCGATGTTGAGAGAATGAGAGAGATTCTTCCTACTAGAGATATAATAGGAACAAGAAAAATGTATTTTAATTAATAATAAATATTTTTTTTTTTTTTTTTTTTTGGTCTAGTAGTATAATTAGTTTTAATAAGTGATCTATTTAATACAATTTTTCAATATAGTAGAATGGGCCCGCAAACATCAGTACCATAATTTAGGTTACAATAATTAGTAGACAACGTTTATCATAACGTTTGTTATAATAATTTTTATGGTAAGTTATAAATTTAGTCCTAACGGTTTGAAGAAAGTTGGGATTTTTAGTCTTTAAAAATATAGATTTCAGTCTCTATGGTTAGGGCAAATCTACAATTTAGTCCCTATGGTTTGAAAAATTAGAATTTAGGTTCTAAGATTTGATTAAATATAAAAAAATAGTCTAAGTCGTTCATAATTTTTGGTGAAAAAATGAGTAGAAGTTAGTTATTTTTTTTGTTTAATAATTATAACGTGGGTGAGTAATTAATTGAATAAAAAAACACATCATTTCATATATCAAAAGTTACATCTACGTACTTAATTTGCCTACGATGTACAAATAATATTGACTAATTTTTAGATTTCATCAATCTATATGGACTAAATTATATTTTTTCAAACCATAGAGACTAAATTCTATATTTCTCCAAACTATAAAAACTAAATTATATATTTCTCTACTCTTAGATTTTAAAACTATGAAGACTAACTTTAACTTCATGACCAAACTTATAATTTACCCTAATATATAGCACAAAGAGTAAAAACACTGTTTGTTTTAACTTATTATTTAGAATAATTCATGCTTATGCAATAACGTGGTTGAAGCATAGGCGTAGAAATAAACGTTTGAATTGGATAATAGATAATTGGAGATGAAGAAGCAAAGACAGCCATGCAAAAAACGAAAGGAAACTATTTGATGTGGGTCTTATCTGATTGGAGCTCTCCTCTTCAATTCCCTCTTTATAATTAAATATAAATAATTCCCTAACCTCTCTCTTCTTCTTTGTCATATCTCAGTTTCTCTGCTCCAACTTACAATAAAAACCATTTTGCAGAAACGCCCATTCTATTTCTTCTCTCAAGGTACTCTTTTAACTTCTCATGATTGCATTTCTTTGTTCATCCATTTCACTTTGCCCTCTGTTCATTCTCTTCTCTCTCTATGTTTCTTTGTTGATTTATGTTCTGATTCTTCATTTTTGGGCTTTTGGGGGTTTGGGTTTTTTTTTTCTTTGGTTACTATGAGATGGGAAGGGAAGAGAAAGAAGAAATAAATGAAAAAAGTAAGAATAAATCAGTAATTGATGTAATGAAAGTTGGTGGATCAAACAATGGAAAGGGATCCTTTCCCTTCTCATCCAAACTATCGCTGGAATAAACAGAAAATAACCGAGAAATTAAAAGAAAAATTAATTAAAAAAACACAAGAATTTATTTGGAAAAACTCCTAAAACCGGAGAAAAACCATAGACGGAAAGGACTTCTACTTTGTGAAAAATTGTTACAATCACGCATAATTCTTTCCCTGACCCTAATTATATAAACACTCTCTTCAAAACTTATCTACTCACACTCTTTGCACCACTCACCCAAGAGAATAGAAAAAGAATTTAACTAGAGTCGGTACACAAAGCTTAAAGTGCTTCTGACTTGGGATGCTTTAAAACCAAAGTCACATGCTCTTTTTATATTATTTGGAGCACACCACTCTCTGCTTCTTTTCGATACGGGACAATTCCCTTTTAATATTTTACCAAAAACCCAACGATTACTTAATTTTATAGTTTACTTTGGATTGATAGAACGAGTTGAAAATTGGTCAATCTGACTGACCCAATTCAATAAAAATGATAAAATGATAATTCAAACCAACCATCGTGGTTTTGGTTGAGTAGTCCTGGTGGCTCTGGTTTTCGGTTCTTTTATACTCCTACTCGTTTGTGTAAATTTCTTTGGTCTATTGGCATATTATGCTTAGATTTTTAAGCTTTAGGAACCATTTCAGGCATAGGATTAGATGGATACTGGTTTTGAAAGTTGGGTTTATATTCAGAAGTAAGTTTAGACTTAATAGACATAAGTTTGAAAGTTTATGGACTTAACTTGTGATTTAGTGTTTAATTTACTTATGTAAAGTTCATAAGCCTCTATCAATAGCTCACTGAAAGATAGTCCAGTCTGGTTCATGCTGTGATGTCTCTTGGGATCTTAAGCCCACAACTTTTAAGTTTTTGAAAACATATGTTAAAGTAGATAATCAAACAAGAGAACCAATGGGTGGAAATAGTATTTATAAGCTTAATTTTCAAAAACTAAAAATATAAAATCAAATTATCGAATGGGTGTTAGTTGTTGAGTTTTGTATTTGTGTTGTTAGACCTTGAACTTTTAAGTTTGAAATATGTTCATGAACTTGCAATTTTGATTCCAATTAATCAAGAATATTGAATTGAAAGTTGAAACTAGTGAAATTTTTGAAAAGTCAGAATCAAAATAGAAGTGTTGGATGCTACAATTAAATGAACAAAACCATCAGAGTTCTTGAGACTAAGTTTATAATTTAAATTAAGATAAGCTTCTATTGTTTTTGTATTATACGATATTATTAATAGTTTAAACCTTTTCAATATCATTTTCTTCTCAAATGATACTGATAGAGCCACATGTTGAAATTATTTCCAACTCAAAATAGTAACATTTGCTACTATTCTGTAGCTGAAAAGTGACCAAATTCAGAGGAGGAAAAATGGATTATGTTTATGCACCTGGAAAAAACCATCTCTTTGTCCCGGGGCCAGTCAACATACCCGAACCAGTTCTGCGGGCAATGAACCGAAACAATGAGGATTATCGTTCTCCCGCTATTCCTGCAATGACAAAAACTCTTCTTGAAGATGTGAAAAAGATTTTCAAGTCGACTGCTGGAACCACGTTTCTGATTCCCACAACAGGTAACTTTTCTTCCTTTTGAAAATAGCAATCAGAAAAGTAATAAAAACAAAGTTTTTTTTTTTTTGATATTCTCCGGATCAGCTTGCGCGTACCTCGACTATTGTCACGGGACATACTGCATGAATAAAAAAAAACAAAGTTCTAGGTTGATTTTTATGTTTGTGGCTCAGGTACTGGTGCCTGGGAAAGTGCTCTTACAAACACACTGTCTCCTGGAGATAGGATTGTGTCCTTTCTGATTGGCCAGTTCAGCCTGCTCTGGATTGATCAGCAGCAGCGCCTTAACTTCAACGTCGATGTCGTCGAGAGCGAATGGGGCCAGGGTGCTAATCTTGATATCCTGGAATCTAAGCTTGCTGCTGATGGTGCGCACACGATCAAGGCTATTTGCATTGTCCACAATGAGACAGCCACCGGTGTCACAAATGACTTGTCTAAAGTTCGGTTCCTACTTGGTAAGCAAGGAGGGGTACAATTCCCCCTCACTGGATGTTTTGAATAAACTGAACAACAATCAAGAAAATAAATAAAAAACTTGAGATAAAACACAATGATTTACATGGATTCTTAACATTGTGTTAGTTACATCCACGAGTAGTGAGATTCACGATTCTTAATCGGACAGCGAGACCCTGCAACTAAATAATGAGGACAACATAGTCCAAGGCATTTCAATACTTGGTTTGCTTGATGTTAAGAATATTATATAAAAATGTTAAGGTTTTAAGTTTTCTCCTTACTTTTTCCTCAATTTTCTAAATTTAAAGATATATATGAAAAGTTAATTGTAAAGTGTTGATACTTCCTAAGAAAATTTCTAACTTTCCCCCTGTTGGTAAGAACTGTCATTTCTTCTGTCTTTAATATATGATTGTTCTGAAATCTTCTGCTGAATAATACAGATAAGTACAAGCATCCTGCACTTTTCCTAGTCGACGGAGTGTCGTCGATATGTGCACTTGATTTTCGGATGGACGAATGGGGAGTTGACGTTGCTTTAACCGGTTCCCAGAAAGCTCTTTCCCTTCCTACAGGACTTGGAATTATATGTGCCAGCCCCAAAGCACTGGAGGCATCCAAAACTTCGAAATCAGTTAAAGTTTTCTTTGACTGGAAAGACTATCTCAAGTTCTACAATCTAGGAACATACTGGCCATACACCCCTTCCATTCAGCTCTTGTACGGACTGAGAGCAGCGCTCGATCTTCTTTTCGAGGAAGGTCTCGACAATGTGATCGCTCGACACAGCCGTCTCGGCAAAGCAACGAGGTAGCTCATCGAAGATTCGTAAAGTAAATTATCTAAAACTTCATTGCTATTATTTGTGTTCTGATGTCGAAATTGAAATGTAGGCTTGCTGTGGAGGCTTGGGGGCTGAAGAACTGTACACAAAAAGAGGAATGGTTTAGTGACACTGTGACAGCTGTGCTTGTTCCTTCTTACATTGACAGTTCCGAAATTGTAAGAAGGGCGTGGAAGAGATACAATTTGAGCTTGGGACTTGGCCTGAACAAAGTTGCTGGAAAAGTTTTTCGAATTGGCCATCTTGGAAACCTTAATGAGGTAAAACTTATATAGCTTACTAACTACCCTGCCATTTGCATACTTAACTGTCGTTTTTTCGCACTCGCATCCAACTCTTTTTCGACATTTTCGTGAAGTTCTCGCCTTCTCAAAACGTGCCTTGGTTTCAGTTCAAGAGCTGGTTTATTGTAGTCGAAATTTTCTTGCTTGTTCCAATATGTTTTGATAGAAAATTGCAGCAAAAGCTATCAAACTTGTATGGGGGTGTTTGGTATGATATTTTGAAAGAGTATTTCAAATTAGGATTTACTAAATACTTATAAAAAAACTACATCCAAACGAGTTTTTGACTGTAATCATTACTTTTATTACTCAAAATAAATCCTCATTCTTAATACTAATTTTAAATACTCTTAAAGATTACATCCAAACAAGCTTTTGACTATAATCATTACTTCTAAATACTCAAAATAAATTTTCATTCTAAATACTTTTAAAGTTGCATCCAAATAAGCTTTTGACTGCAATCATTACTAATCATTACTTCTAAATACTCAAAATAAATCTTTATTCTAAATACTAATTCTAAATACTTTTAAAAACTATATTCAAACAAGCTTTTGACTGTAATCATTACTTTTAAATATTCAAAATATATCCACATTCTAAATACTTTTAAAATCT
>JBBMEG010000009.1:5020099-5030286 GCA_037832605.1 Cyclanthera cordifolia | reverse complement strand
AGTCCAATTTTGATGTTTTCAAGGCCAATTTCTCACTGTATGACCCTGTTTTACTAGCTAAGCTTGGAAAAAGGCCCCTGATCGCATAGTTCGAGTACCGAGGGACTTCTTGATTCTTCTGCCAAGGTAAGGGAATTTAAATTGCATTGTTGTGGGCTGTAAACTAGTAGATACATGCGTGGTTTGCCCTAATTTAGTTTTAGTACCGATAAATGACTGTTTAGATGACTTACATTATTTTAGCTCTTGTTTACCTATGTTATGCATGTTTTGCCTGGTTGTTATTGTTAATGATGGAGTCTCGAGATAGCGACTCAATGGAAGACCCGGGAGTGGCATTCCCTAATAGGATAGCCCCGGTTGTGTAATTCAGTTATTAATGGGACCCGGGAGTGGCGTGTTCCTTCGGAATAGCCCCGGAGTCGCCTCAATTGTTTTCCTCATTGCCAAGGCTGTTAAGACTTAGGAGTCTTTTCTCTTTGTTATTCTGCTTACTTAACTCTGGACTTGATACTGTATTTACCTTATTGTTTTGCTTAGGGATCCTTACTGAGTTTTGTAACTCACCCTGTCGATTTCTGTGGACTCCACAGGTGCGCACGGACTCTACCAGGATGGCTGATCGGAGTGGCTGAGGAGACCATGGACTCGTGTCGTGTCGGGTTTTTACTGTTTTGTCTTATTGCATATTTTAATTCATGATTATTGTGAAAACTGGATTCTGTTGCGTTTTTGCTAAATTCCTGATTTAAACCTTTGAATATTGGGTACCTGTTTTACCATTTTGAACGATTGCATTTCAAACTAAAAGAAGCATTCATGTTACTGTCCTTCTTTCATCTTAAGGGCTACTTAATAGTTGTTAAAATAGGTAGTAGTAATCGACCCTAGTTTGGGTCGGGTCTTTACAGTTGGTATCAGAGCCTAGAGTCATAGATTATGTAGACTGACTTACATGGTAAGTCGTGAGTTCCATGGTCATCAGCTGCCGAACGTCATCAGGTATCCAATGTGTAGTTCTTTAGTTAGTTATTTTAACAAGCATAAGTACGATTAAAAAAAATGATATATATGTAGGTTTACATTGTAGTGCTGTTGTAAGTTGTGAACTGCTATGTTATGCTATGTTACCTTACTAGTAGTCTTAAACTGTTGAGTGAGAAAGGACTGAGAAATCGGGTTTCTTTGCAGCTTAAAGGTATGTCTGAGAGAATCACCCGCAGCAATGCAAGCCGTAATAACCATGGGGGCAGAGGAAGAGGAGCGGAGGTACCAGTTGTTCCTCGTAGGAATACTAGAGCAGCTAGCCAGCCGGCTGGACCCTCGAACCCACCAGCTAGAACGATCTTAGTGCCAGGATTGACTGTGGAAGCCATGGCTGCTATTCAGATGATGATCAAAGCACTGTTCATGAGCTATTACCGGCATTTCAAGCAGTTTCGCAGCAGGGGATTGCCCCACCTAGAGCAGATGTTCCTCAGAGGGAAGGTTGATCTTTGGATCGGTCGTTGACTTGTTGATCTTTGGATCAGTCATTGACTTGTTGATCTTTGGATCGGTCGTTAGCTTGTTGATCTTTGGATCGGTCGTTGACTTGTTGATCTTCTTTGATGATCTGCCGGTGATGAATACGATGCGTGTTCTTTGTGTTTGAGTGACTTGCTTATGAAGTTTATTCACCTTGTATGTGTCTTTTGATCCTTAGAAATTTGGAGAGTCTTCTGTCTTGATGAATTCTCTCTGTGTTTCAAATCCCTAGATGCTGAATGACAGTCTCTCTATTTATAGAGCTTCTATGGACTCTGGGCTTGGGCCTTGATGAGCTTTTGGGCTTGAGCTTTGGACTTAGCCCATTAGACTTGTTTACCTGTCTTCCTATGAACTTTGAGCCACAAATTAAAACTTGGGTCTTATTTAATTTTGACCCATTTTAAAAATAAAACAAATTTTTCATCCAATTTAATTTTGAGAAATATTGTCTCAAAAGTTAATTTAATTTTGTCATTAAATTTGAGATAATGATGCAACAATTTATGATTGACCGAAATTTCTCAGTTAACAGCCTCGAACCTTCCATCGTCACCGTCGGCCACGATCTTCACTGTCACCGCCGTCAAACTCTACCTCGCCCTTCACAGTCGCCATCGAACTCGCATTCATTGCTGTCGTTTTACTCGCAGTTCACCGCCGTCATCGAACTCGCCCTTCATCGTCGCCGTCGATCTCGTTTTTCACCGCTACTGTCAATCTCAACCTTCCCCACCGTAGCTGACGAAATTCAATAGCAAGTAGGCCATTTGAAAGTTTAAAAGGAAAACGGCTACCTGACTGTATTTAAAAATATTATGAAACCTTAAATTGAGGACGACTTTATTTACAAAAATGACATTAATGATGTATTATTTAGGTATTATATTACTAATATTATATATGTATTTGTATTAATATTATATTTATTAATCCACCTATTATATTATCTGCAATAATATATTAGAAACGTGGACAAATTTAATTATCACAGCTCTCGGTAATACTTATGTATTATAACGTTTACAATCATGTATTGTATTACTATTGTATTTATAAAGATCAATATATTATTAATATTGTTAGCATGTTAGTGGTTTATAACATGTACAATATAAAATTGGCATTTTTCATTACAAATGATAATTATAATTGATTTTGATATAACATAATATACTAATATATAATCTATTGTAATACAATATCTACTATCAGTATTATATATATATGTAACAAAAGAGATATTATATAATACAATATTGTATACATATTGATATTATATATGTATTTTTCATCTTTTACATATCAGAAACTGGCTGCAGATTAATTTTAGGAGCAAATTAATGGCTGATTGTGATTGTCATCTACGATCATCATCTTCCCCAACGCGTCGACTTCTCGCATTAACGTCAGCTACACCTTCAGCGACGAATATCGTGATCTGGCTTCCGGCAACGAATGTTTAGTTTCTGGCGACGTTAGACTACACCCCTGGCTGCGAATCTCCAACTCTAGCTTCCTACGAACGACTTCCATCATCAACTCCGACCAAAGGAGGGTTGATTCCAGCCAACGACGTTCGTCTTCAAGCTTCGTTCAATGACGATGCAGTGAATAAGCTTGATTCCGACTGAAAAAGAGAAAAATAAAACTAGAGTTAGAGGTTGAAGAAATGAGCATTACAAAGATTATTAAAAAGTAAAATAAGTATTAAAGAAGTAAATGAATATTTTTGTAATTCAAATTAATTTTGGATACACGTGTAAAATTTATATTCAGCTTGAATATCGTACTAAATTCCTTTAAAAAAATTCGTTTGTATATATTTCATATAATTAATTAGATTTATTATTAAATTATTGTAAAATTAACTTCTCAAAATTTCTTAACTTTTTATGATGAATATGTTTTTTAATTAAAAAAAGGAAAAATAAATAAAACAAATTGACTTAACCAACATAGCTAATTATTTTCACTGATTTAATCAATCAAACCGACCGATGGATTTGTTTTTTTTTTCAAGCAAACCGATAGGGTCGGTTCAGTGGAGATCGATGAACACTCGTGATAACTATTTTAGTAACTCATAAACTAGATATTCTTTCTATTTAATATTAGTACGAATATCTAATTTTTCTAGATTCAAATTGCAATATTGTCAAAACGAGTATAGCTTCGTTGACATTAGAGATGCATTAGTAGAGATGTTCACGGGGCAGGGTGGGGCCGGGAAATGACTTCCTCGTCCCTATCCCTGCTGCCAAAATCAGTTCCTATCCTCGGGAAATTCATTGTTTATTTTTGCAGGTATCGGGGCATGGATTCTCGACGTAGAATTGACGGGGATAGAGTTTCCTGTGGGAAATTTTCCCAGTTTAATTTAATTTTTCATTTTTAAATCTTAATTTTCATGAGTACTTTTTTAAATAATACTCTCAATTATTTAAATTTTTATGAAATGTATATATTAATTTTCAATTAAATATTTAATTATTAAATAAAATATATATTCAAATACAAGAAATCAAAGCGCAACTAAAGATTAAATTGGTAAAAAAAATAGAAGATTTAAAAAAAATGAAAACGAGATGGGGATCAGAGAAACGGGGATAGGCAATACATTTCCCGTCTCCGTTCCCATTGAATTTTCTTTTCATGCTCACTCCCCCATTCTTCGCGAAAACGGCGATTCACTGCCCTGTTCGAGGCCATGGCCTCAACGAAAAAAATGAACATCTTTATGTATTAGTATCATACTCGATCTTTGGTTCGAGTCCACACGCCAAATAGTGTAATCTCAAACAAAAAAAAAAGAGCAATATTTTATACTATAATTTACCATATTTTTTTAACAGTAACTAACCATATACGTTTTCGATTATTTATTTATTTATTTTTTCCCGAAACCATGTTTTTTTTTTTTTTTTGTGTACCCGAAACCATATGTTTTAGAATTAATTGAATGCAATTTTTAGATTTAGCTCTGATTTTCAGTGGGAGAAAAGAAAAATGGCGTCGTCTTCTTCTTCTTCTTTAGCTCTCTCGAGAATATCTAATATCAGTAAACACTTTCACTCGCCAGTCTCGAATAACAGAGATAACCCACAGGTCAGAATCATCAAATTAGTTTCTTTAAACTGATTTTCCATCTCTTGCTTACCGTTTCGTCTTCTTTAATGTTTGAAGGGTGCCATCAACGCTCCCGGTGGAGGCCTAATTAAGATATCTGCCGAAGTTTCTGCTGCCCTGTCTTGTGGGGGTCCTGTTGTTGCCCTTGAATCAACCATCATCTCACACGGTGACTCTGCTTTTCTTTGCCGTTTCCCTAGTTTCATGCCATGGGGTCTTAGTTTTTGTAGACATTTAAAAATATGCCCTTTTCTCAAAATTCAAAACTAGTTTAAGTTTTTATTCTTATAGAGAATGGTATGATCATCTAACCGACCTAGTGGTCTAGAGTCTTAAATAACTAAGTGATAGGTTTGACCCCCTAGGTAGGAATTAATTCTACTAGTTTTCTTGACATTTGAATGTTATCGGGTCAGACGGAATGTTCCATGACAATTGTCGAGGTACTCCTAAGGTACCCTGAAGAGTCACAAATATAAATCTAGCTTTGGTCCTCTCATTATTTGATTCATGTGGAAAATTGAACAAAAAGAAACAAACTAAGTAATTCAGAAAAATTCTCTCTATCAATCAAGCATTAGTATTGTGTATGATTCTCAGAGTAAGAACTTTTGCATTTAAAAATTATTTGTTTTACTCTAGGATTTTGGAATCAAAGCTGGTTTTACAAAATGAGGATTCATTTCTAATGTTTTAGATCATAGGATCCAATACTATATTAGTTTGGAAACAGGACAACTTTTGGAGGTTGACTGTTATTGAATACTCAAAACTAATGAACACTATAAAATTGTTATCTAGGGATGCCCTATCCGCAAAATTTGGAAACTGCGAAGGAAGTTGAAGCAATAGTGAGGAAGAATGGAGCAGTTCCTGCAACTGTGGCAATTTTAGATGGCACTCCATGCATAGGTGTTTGTTAAACTACTTTGCTCTATACCTTGTGACAGCTACTGTTCTTATGATAATCACATTGTATACCATTTATGATTAGTAGTTGAACCTAGAAAATCTGTTGTTATAATCCTGGTAAATTTTAAGGTCTTGAACTTTTATGTAGTTAGTGGACTGAGTTTTGTGTCTTGGTAAGACTAAGAACTGATTTTTATTTTTGGTAATGTATTGGAAAATTTTGTGCAATGTTTAAAATTATGGTTTTTAATATATCTTTTAGACGTCATTGTACATAATGTATGTCTTTATTAGTGGTAGCTGTAGTTTTCAACATCATTCTTGAAGATTATTGCTAAGGTGCTGGCTAACCGATTGAGAAAGCTTCTCCTTGTGACAATTGCAGATTCTCTACACTTTCATTTTTAGGAGACATGTCTTAGACCAAGATCTAGTTTCTAATGAGGTCCTCAAGGATTATAGATCAATTAATAAGGATTAAATCATTTTTAAGATATACTTTGAGAAAGCTTATTTGTGGATTGGAACTTCTTGGATAAGGTCCTGGCTAAAAAGGGTATGAATGGTGGTTCGAGTTGGGTCAGTCGAATATTATATTTTGTTAATACGAGTTTGAGTAGCTTGTTCTTTGCTTTTAGAGGTCTCTGGTATGGGGATCCTGATAGAACCTCTCTATCAATTTATTTATGTATCAACTAGGGGTTTATAGAGTTCCCTTACTCTCCAACTCTCATCAGAGAATACAATTACAATAAAGATAAGATGAACAGTGAAAAGAAATAAACATTTCCTAATCACATCACATGGCTTCCTATGTGCCTCTATCTCTAACAAAATTCTAACGAACTCTCTCACGTGCTCTTCTTCTTTTTTTTTTTTTTGAAATCTCTCACGTGCTCTTCTTATTCCTTCTTGAATACACAAATGGGGCTTATCAGATTCCTTCCTGCCTTTCTTGTTCCTTCTAGTGGTGGGTGTTTTAAGGAGGACCGTTTCATTGCAAGTTGAGAGTGGGATCATTGAGGGTTTCAAGGCGGGAAGGATAAATTTCCACATCTCATATCCAATTTTTTGATTACATTATGAAGCTATGCATAAGGAGAGAAATCTTATTCATTGATGTTTGAATACAACACATGACCCATTTATATAATGACCGTTCTAACAAACTACTTACAAAATACTCTATAAATAGTATTGTCTAAATATGGATAACAAGCCTAGAGAGAATAGGGGAATGAGAATGAGTCACAACTTGAATTTCTGCTCTCTCTTTTAAGCTGCGCAATATATACTTGTTATGCCGAGTCTGAGAATTAACCCCTGAGACTGAGTCGATAGTGCTTTAGTCAAATTCTCTGCAGCTTGTTTTTGGGAGAGCACATATCTCTGATCTAGGATCGAGTGGCGACCTTTCTATTGCCCTTCGTAACAGTAAACATTCTTGCACTTACCCAATTTCTTCTCGTGTCTATTTTGCGAACTTTTTGTCTTCGACATATTCTGTCCCTCTCCCCATTACTCATGTATCTCTTATCGTCGAAGACAGGGAATCTTCTCGTCGCAGAGGAAATATGTGCTTGATTCATTATCGAAAACAGGAAAATTGGGAGCCAAGCCGTGCAATATTTCAATGATGTCTGGTATGGATTTTACAAAGGAAGGAGAATCATAGATATCGAAGGTTAGTTGGAAACTAAGTTATCTTACAGTATCAGAACCAGATATACCGTATTTTGTAAGCATTGTGAGTCATTTTTTGTCTTCGCCAATTTTGGTTTATTGGGCAGCCGGTGTTTTAAATCGCTGCGGGCAACTCAAGGCGATAGTCCCTTTGATTGTCTCATGGAAGAGGCGACTAAAAGGCAAGGTCCAAGTGAAGCAAGACACACAAATAAATGTATTATTAAAATACTATATTTTGAACATAAATTGATATAGAAACATATTTTTATTCACATGGAGGTGTTTGTTTGACGTTATTAACGAGCTATTACAAATGAGTTTTTACACTCCTCTCTAAACAACTACATCCAAACGAGCTAATATAATCTCTCAACATAATCACTCAAAATAACCACTTATTTCTAATTACTCATTAGTCATTTCTAATCACTCAAAATAATCATTCATTTCTAACCACTCATTTCAACGACATCCAAACGAGCTATTGTTTGCAACTCCTCTACAAAAATCATCATCTAACGAGCTATTAACTGCAACCCCTCTACAAATAACCGCATTCAAATGAGCTATTACTAAAACTCGACTTTCTAACCACTCAAATTTCCTTCATTTATAATCACTCAAAATAATCACTCTATAATTCCACATCCAAATACCTTCCTAGGAAATTGAGTTTTATCTCCATGAAAGCTTGGAATTTTATCCAAAACATGATTCTTCTAGGAAAATATTGGTGCGACTTTGCTGAAAAAGTGATTTCTGCTAAAAAAAAAACCCAGCATTATCGGGATGAATCAATTTTAGTCATCTCTTGTGTAACATGAAACTCTAAGAATGTGTTCTTCATTTTTTCAAACAAATGTTTGTTTCTTCAGAATATTCAATTATATTAACATCTTCTGTCATATATCAATTTTATGTTTCCGCATCCAAAACTTCTAGATGCATTGAGTTGGAACGGAGTCCAATTACAAATACTGTGAGGGCAATCATTACTCGAGTTTTCGAAATAGGTTTCTTTTTTCGATAGATGGAAATTGGAGGGCATACCAATAGTTTTTGGCGATCCTTTCAACCTTGGCATATGTGTTTGCATATGCTTCTTTTGAGTGTGTCTTATCCAATTCTTCTGATAATTTCAGTTATTTTCTTTCCCAAATGATTAGTATTTGATTACTTTTTTTTTCACTTTTAAATTTCTAATTCTGTGGAGCTCTCTGTATGCAGGCCTGAATGAAGAAGAATTGGAGAGGTTGAGCATTCTGGGTAACCGAGTTCAAAAGACTGCTAGGAGGGACATAGCACAAGTTGTGAGTAATTTTTTTAATTCTTTGATAGTAAGCAAAAACCATTTATCGATATGACGAAATCGAATTCAAAAGTTCCTTTTGGCTACCAGATAACATTACACAAATACTCTCATTAATTAGCAAAGGCTAGATAAATAGTCAATAACTACACAAAAGAGCTGTCGATTTGTTCCAAGCAACAGATGTTGGATTTTATCAAATAATTGATATCATGATTCTTCCCTGGGAAGATGCGAGTGTCGCGTATCAGCCAAAAGTTCACATGTGAGCTTGAAAGCAAAAGGATCTTTATCCTTTTTGTATCTATGACCCAAAAGTCAAAGATAGTAAGGCGGAAAATGTCACCTAGTCATGGAAATTCCCAGCCAAGGCATCTTTTGAGAATTGAGAAATTTGATGCAAAAGCGCAGATACTAAAAGGGTGGATTTTTTTTTCTGCATTGGAAGGGCACATAGGCCATCAACTCTGGTGCTTGTCGGTTAGGGGCAGATGAAAAGGGGCTCTGGTGGGAGCATGCTCCTCCAATTTGAAATTTGTTGTTATTTTACTTATAAAATTAGTGTTGGCCTTTCAAAATCTTAAATTTTGTGATTTTTTTGTATGTATAAGCGATTTTTTTCAAAGTAATTCAAATTTGGCCTCCCCAAGTTAAATTTTCTGATGCCCTAGAGGTGTCATGTGAATGACTGAGCGTCCAAATAGAAAAATTCACCATTTTAGATAGCATCCAGACCATATATGGTTATGAACTTTGTCAGTTAGGTTACTCTTCTTTTTGCTGGTAATATTTCTTTAGTTTTCAATTATTTTTAGTTCTTAAAGACATTCTTTGTTATTTTTTATTTTTATTTTTTTGAAAACAAGACATTCTTTGTTATTGATCACTGATTTCTAATTAGAAATGTAAACATCAACTCCAAAAATTTCTACTGGTTGTATGGGGATTAGCAAGTTTAGATTCCATACTTATCCAAGGTTTGAATCTAAATTGTACGTTTAAATAATAGTCATAAAAATAGTTTTAAAAAAATGATAATTTATATTAGTATGTAGTCATTGAAATATTGATCTTGGTAGTTGTACTGTGCATCAATAAAAAAAAATTACTCCATTAGTTGTAATTGTAGTACCATGCACATAATTATAAACTACTAGGTATAACTATGCGAAGATAATGTTTTTTGCATTGTGTATTCTACATCGACAGTCTTATGCTATCCTGTGTCTTATAAGGTTGCTAGCAGAGGAAATGGTGCTACTACTGTTTCTGCAACAATGTTCTTTGCTTCTAGGGTGAGCACGTCATGGTGGTTATGTCGTATTCCTCATTTTATTCTGTAAATCTACTCTATAATTATTAAGTTATTTTAACCTTCTCACCAACTATACATGGAAATTTATTGCAGGTTGGTATCCCTGTGTTTGTAACTGGGGGCATAGGAGGAGTTCATAGACATGGTGAACAAAGTAAGATACTGATTTATGCTTTTGGTCAATTATTAGTTACTGTGGCCATACTGATTTCGATCTATGCAAATTGGAAACTGTTGGAGATTGTTGGAATACTCACCTTGTGGCAAATATCCCACATTGGTAAGGTGGAGGTTCTTCAACATATATAT
>JBBMEG010000009.1:4994036-5009435 GCA_037832605.1 Cyclanthera cordifolia | reverse complement strand
TTCCAAAAACAAAAACTAAATTTTAAAATCCAAAATCTAGTTGAATACAGAGGAGTTAGAAAAAAAAAAAAAAAAAAAAATATATATATATATATATATATATATATAGATAAATGAAAAAAAGAGGCCACAAAAAATTGTTTAATCTTGTTAAAAAGGGTCCTGATTAATTTTTAATGCAAAATTCAGAAATTAAAACAACAGTATCTAAAAAATTAAATGAATTAAGAATAATAATTCAACAATCAAAAAAAGAAAACCCTAAGTATTTAACATGATCCTTAGATTTTATTTTTATTTTTTTTCCAAATTTATAATAATTGAAATGGGAGAATTGAAAATCATTTTCTAAGGAGTGTTTGGGCCTCATTTTCAAAACAGTTTGTTGGGTTATGATAACAAAAAAAAAATAGTGTAATTGGTAACAAAAATATAAAATAAGGTGGGACCTATGTATTAAATCATTTTTTTTCTTAAAAATATATCTCTTTTTTCTTTATTCTTTTAAATATACATTAATTCAATTTTTGATGGAAATTGCTCAATATTTTTTTTATATGCATAAAATTTTGAATTCATATACTTTTTAAAACTTTGAATATTTTATGCGTTCGTCTATTAATTAAGACAACCATTTTAACTTTAATCATTTTTAATTCAAAATACCATTTTCATTATTTAAAACCATTTTTACTAATGAGAGAAGCTTTGAAGGAAAAAAAAGTAATAAATTGGTATTTTCGAAAAATAACAGTATGAATAAATAAATTAATTAATAATGTGAAAATATTTTTAAAATTTATAGAGGAAAATTATAATTTTTTTAAAGAAAAATAAGGAAAAAAAAGTTATAAAGACAAATTTTAAACATTTTTTATTTAGTTTAGGAGCTAAAATGAAACAAACCTCAGTTTATAGACTAAAACTGAACATTTGAAATTTTAGGAATTAAAATGGAACAAAACTCAAAAGTCAAAGACTAAATTAAAACTTTGAAAAATTTAGGGACCAAAATAGAATACAGATAATTTAATTTAAATTAGAGTTAAAATAATGGCAAGTTGCAATAAGAAAAAGAAAGAAAAGAAAGTGGAGGGGTTGTTTATGAGAAGGGGCTATGATAGTCAACAAGTAGGGATAAAAGTAGCATCTGGTTTTGGAAGTTAGCACAACCACCATGTCCTTTTGTCTTTAATAGAGAGGAAGATAATACAAAATGTATGGTCATTGCCATTTCAAAACAAAACAAAACAAAACAAAACAAAAATTAGGGTTTTGGAAGCACATTGGGTTGAACTTTTCTTCTCCATCACTTGTTCCACTAGGAAACAAAACCCCAACAATGGGTATCATTTTGTCTTTGTTATGGCCTCTTTGGATTTATCCTTCTTTTGGGAATATTAAAAAGCTCAACCCCCTTGATTCCCTTTACACTTAACATCTAGACAAAATACAAGTAAAGTGACTTTCTTTTCAAACACAACTTTAACCACCTACACCTCATCCTTGTTCATGAAAAATAGATCACAAAATAACTCATCAACTTTGTTACGCAATCAAACTAATTAATTCTTGGAGCACGCTTGGCTACGACGGAAAGAGAATAGACAAATGAAAGAAAGTTAGAATAAATTAGTTATTAAAAGTGATACAATTTTATTGAGTCAAATGATAGGAAGAGATATCTTCCTTTCGCACCACCTGAAACCTACTTTTAAATATATAAAAAAAAAATTAAGTAATTAAAACTGCCTTGAAATGGTTGATACTATGTAGTGATTTACAAATCAACAAATTTTTTTTGATCATTTGATATAGATTTGAAGTACTTTCATAGATCCATTGGAACAAAATAGTT
Source organism: Cyclanthera cordifolia (assembly GCA_037832605.1). Classification (NCBI taxonomy): domain Eukaryota; kingdom Viridiplantae; phylum Streptophyta; class Magnoliopsida; order Cucurbitales; family Cucurbitaceae; genus Cyclanthera; species Cyclanthera cordifolia. The sequence continues at coordinate 5,007,577 of JBBMEG010000009.1, read as the reverse complement.
ATTGGATTTGGAGAGAGGAAAAAGAGGAGTTCAACCTTTCTTTATTTTCGTATATCACAACCTCTCCCAACTTCTCCTCAACCTTTTTCTCAACTTCTCTTCAACATATTATCAAACCTCTAATCAAAATTTATACCAAATTTCATTTAAAATAAACATATTCTCTCATAAACACAAATCTTAATAAGTCTAAATACAAATCTCAAAAATATTTTTACAACATCTGATCTCTAAAATGCCAATCTCTAAACAAAAACTTTATATCCTCAAATCACTCAATTTTTTCTTCTTCCTCCACTTTCTCCTAAGTACATTCTAAAAGGTTCTTTCCTATACCTCGCTAGGTGTGCATTTGAAAATCTTAAATGTTGGATAATATTAGATTTGATTAATGTAAATATCCCCATTTTTAACTCATAGGTGCCTTCTTCTTTTTCATACACCTAATGATAATAAAATGCAGTCAAGTGGCCAATAACAACAGTAACTTAATATTAAAAGTGTATGCTTAAAGATTATAAAGTTATGAATTTTGAATCTTCCGCTCATAATTATAAGATTATGGTGATAATGATCCAAACACTCGAATCATTCTTTCATTTTCATTCATTTGCTTCAAACTGCCCTTGGTTAGCAATAAGCTTCCATTTGTAAATTTTGAAATGGTTGTCTATTTTCAGCCGTTTGTAGCAAGAAGAAAACAGGGGGCTGAGCTTCTCAGAAATTCCATAATCCTCACTTTAGACTAAAAGACAAAAGTTCAATGACGACAAAGCGATCATACCGCCAGGTTTTGTCCACTACGTAGTCATCTCAATGAGAACAGAGAAAGAGAGAGCGAGCCGTTTTCATAAGAGAGGTTTAATTGAAGTGAAATTGAAACCAGAACTACTGATAGAGTGAAAGATTCAAGTACCGACACTTTGGATTTTGGCTTTTCCTCCCCAAATTTCATCTGGGTTTTCGATTCTTTTCAAAACCCAGTTACCCGTTTCTTGATTCATCAATCTTTTGGTTTTCTTCCTCTTTCTTCGTCTGCTGCTCTCATTTACTGTTTTCTGTTGCTTAACTCCTTTGTTTATGCTCATATTTTGATTCATATCTCCTGTTTCCATTTACCCATTTGATTATATCTTCTTATGTGTTTCCCTTTTGTGTTTCTCTCTCTTTAGTTTGTGTTTCTGTTTGTTCTTAGCAACAAACCCTTTTTGTCTTTTTCCTTTTAGTCCTCATTCTCATGTTTAATCTGTTTCTTTTTCCCTTTTCTTTTTCTGAATTGTACCATCTCTTATGAGTTCTGTGAGGAATGATCAGGAAAACTGAGGATTTTGCTCACTTTGTGTGCAATATCCTTTAGAAATTGTTGGTTTCTGTGAAGTTGAGATTGTTCTCTATTTTGTTCATTTGTTCTGTTTACTGCATTGAACAATGTTTCAAGACGAAGGCACATCCTCCATAACTTCCTCCCCTCTCCAGTTGTTCACACCGATTTCATCGAAATTGGGTTCTTCATATCCATGGCTTAGAGAGCTCAAATCTGAGGAGAGGGGCTTGTATCTGATCCATTTGTTGCTTACCTGTGCTAATTATGTGGCTGTTGATAACCTAGACAGTGCTAATCTTGCCCTTGATCATATTTCCCATCTTGCTTCGCCTGATGGCGATACAATGCAGCGGATTGCGGCTTACTTTGCCGAGGCTCTTGCGGATCGAATCCTAAAAACTTGGCCTGGTCTTTACAAGGCCTTCAACTCTACAAAGATACCAATGGTTTCAGAGGAGATTCTTGTCAAGAAACTCTTCTTTGAAATGTTTCCATTCCTAAAGGTGGCTTTCGTGCTTGCTAATCAGTCTATTGTTGAATCCATGGAGGGGGAAAAGATGATTCATATCATTGATCTCAATGCCAATGAAACTGTTCAGTGGCTTGCACTATTGCAAGTTTTGAGTGCCAGGCCTGAAGGACCTCCCCATTTGAGAATCACCGGGGTTCATCCGCAGAAAGAGGTTCTTGATCAAATGGCACGTAGGCTGACCGAAGAAGCCGAAAAATTGGATATCCCGTTTCAATTCAATTCGGTTGTCAGCCGATTAGAGGATCTGGATATGGAAAAGCTTCGCGTGAAAACTGGGGAGGCTCTGGCTATTAATTCAGTTCTTCAGTTGCATACCCTATTGGCATCTGATAATGAAGTCCATCAAAAGTCATCTCCATCGACAGAAAGGGGTGCTAAGGGAGTTCAATACTTGAAACATCCGCACCTGAACCAATCCACCTTGAGCGAGTTACTCGATAAGGATTTGGTTAACGGGTGCAGTCCAAGTCCTGATTCGGTCTCCTCATCAGCACTATCTCATGCCAATGCAACGAAGATCGAGAGCTTTTTGAATGGATTGTGGAATTTGACACCGAAGGTGATGGTCGTAACCGAACAAGATTCTAACCATAATGGTTCCACACTTATGGAGAGATTACTTGAGGCTCTCCACACTTATGCAGCTATCTTTGATTGTTTGGAATCTAACATGTCAAGAACATCCCTGGAGAGGTTGAAATTGGAAAAGATGCTATTTGGGGAAGAGATCAAGAACATTATAGCTTGTGAGGGAGCTGAAAGGAAGGAACGACATGAAAAGCATGAGAAATGGAGTCAACGACTCGATCTCGCAGGGTTCAAGCGTGTATCTTTGAGTTATTTTGGAATGCTGCAGGTGCAGAGCCTGCTGCAGGGGTATGGCTGTGATGGTTATAGAATGAAGGAAGAGAACAGTTGCATTATGATTTGTTGGCAAGATCGTCCGTTGTTTTCGGTATCGGCTTGGAGGTGTTGCAAGTAGAACAAAAACAGAATCTTCTCTCTTGTTAGAGGCTAAGTTATTCTTTTCATTCCAATTAGATTAGCCATTAGGGCTGCGATATCGTTTGCCTTCCTCGAAAAATTGCTGAGTTCATGTTTGTTGAAAATGTATGTGTATGATCATGTTTGTTTTAGTTTTTTCTCATTCTATATGTTGTTGAAAAGTACTGACATTTGGTCTCATCATGGTTCATTTTTTGTATCAATGAGAATCCAACATAACTTGTTCTATTTTGTACATTAAAACAATATTCAAACTCTCCCTCACATTCACCAAATCCTCTTTTCTTTCATGTTTAAAGCTTTGTTTTCCCATCTGGTTTATCATTGCTTTGGAAAATCATTAAACACACACAAAAGGAATTATGATTGCTCTTGTAACATTAGAGCAAATGCTACAATGGATATCATTTTTTTTATATCATGACTTTATGGTCACATAAGTTTTAATCTTACTTTTAATTATTATTTTTATATTTTGAGTTCAATATGCAAGTGTACAGATTTAAAACATTTGACCTTTGAGCTATGTTGTTATGTTGACCATTACTGAGTAAAAAAAAATAAAAAATACAAGATTGGTTTTTGCTCTTGTATATTTTTCAAACAAAAACAAATTGTATAAATGGTGAAATTTCGAATTGTCTTCTGAGTTGCATAAGTTGATTGATTAGGGTTCATATTGGTGCAAAGAAAACAATAAACTTTATTTGTAAAAGAGATTTCTGAAGGGGCACAAAGAAAACAATAAACTTTATTTGTAAGAAACGAAATGATAAAATGAAAAAGTTACAATGGGAGAGGTCATGAAAGCCAATTACATGAAGCAAGTTACAAAGAAAGAAAAAGCAATGCATATCCTCTTTTAGAGTAAGACTTAGAAATCAGGTCTGACTGCTGATGAGTACCAATCCGACCTAGCATGAAGAATTGGTTCAGGTCAAGAGTCGATTCGGTTCGATCCAATTGGCATGAACTGATTGATGTCGAATCATTTGGATTGAAGCAATCCAAGTTGAGGTTTCCCTTAATCAACAATGTCAATTTTTCGTTTTCATGTTCGAAGGATTTGATAGAATACCACAGACAATCGATTTCGAGGGAAATGGAGGTGAAGGTTGTCAGTGTTGAGACCTTTGTAAGAGCCAAAGAGATAGGAGGGAGACGATAGATAGAACCCTACATGTGTCAACGAGCCAAGCAAAAGGGAGAAAAAGATCGCATATTAGATTGACAATGTATTCAAAGAGAAGGGGGAAGGAGATGAAGTGTGATAAAACAGCTCTGCGGCCAATAGTCGTCCAATACGTAAGAGAATTTGTTGAGCTGAGGCTAGCTAATTTTGGAGAAGATGTTGCATTGGCAAACGCCAAAAGGAGAGAGGGAGACAACACTACTTTTGTTACCGGCAGAGGTCTAGGCGTTGACGATCTTGAAGTCCTCATAGGAGGGAGAGGGAAAATGCTGCTTCGCCATCATTGGTCGAGGGGGAGGGAAACTCGAACTCTGACTCCATCGAAGAGGAAGAGAAGATGAAAGGCTTGATGGAATTGAGTCTCTAAAGAGGGGGAGGAGCTCTAGTTTGTGGTCGTGTCTAGAAGAGGCGGTGGCTCCCTCTAGCACCAGCGAAACGACGTCAAAGGGAGAAGACGGATCGTGGCTAGGGTGTGCTCAAGGGGGATAGATTTTCTGCTACTTCTGCCCACCTACAGTGCAGACCTGACTCTGGTGAGTGGAGAATATCTTTTGATTGTACCAATCACAATTTTTATGCAGGCGACTGATAAAGAACAATGGTAGTAACATAAATGGAGTTACAGAAACTATACAAAACAATCAATCAGTATCCATGTCATTGGCAATCAGAAACTGAAAAAATGAATTTAACATCGAAATTTTATTGGCTGAAGTTCGCAATTTCAATGGATTCCAATGTTACATACAGCCTCTCAGCCAGTAAATACAACCTTTCTATTTATCTATGCTAACTACAATCTTCAGTATTCAGTTGATATCTGCAATCCCCTTCAAATCCTGAGATCAACTCAACGAAAAATTGTGATCAGTGTTTGTAAATCAGTCGAGCTGTGATTCTTTCAGAAATCGATTTCCCAGTTTCATACACGCATTAGAAGCCGAATCTGCTACCTAAGAGATTTGTTAATCTAAACCGAGGAAAGGAGGGAGATTGCATATATCTTGGCTAGCCTAATAAATGCCTATATTAACGTGGTTAGTTTATAACTGCACTCATACTGTCATCACTAACTAGCAAATGAACAAGTCAATCCTCTGATGCCACCATACTTGTATGTTCAAACATGTATCAAAACCATACCAAGCTAAAAGTTGAGACTTTGTGGTATCTGGCTATGGAAGTTGGCCATAGGCTATGCAGGTCACTTTCAATGAAGTAGAGTTGTCCTTTTTAATATCAGTAGTTCTAAACCTGCGTTTAAAACGAAGATATAAAAAGAATTCAGCACCATTTTGTAAACATCATTAACAATGATAATTTATGAAAAAGTTTATTAGGATGTTCTCTTTTTCCTAGTAATATACCGTCCGGTTTCTTAACAAATGGGGGGGTGGGGGGTTGATTTACAGGATACCGCAGAAGGAAGTAGAGTTTAGGACAGGATAAAAACTATGCTGACTTCTATAACTTCAGGCCATTGTATCACTAGTCACTTGAATCAACCACTCTCAATCTCAAACTTCTATATAATTTTCGTAAATACACTAGAGAATGGAGAAGAAATTCTATGAATGCAGTTAACTTCTTTGTCATTTTGGTTTCTTTGCATTTTTTTCTTCCAAAAGAACATAGTTAACTCTCCGACAATATTTGATGTATCACACTCATACATGGGGGGAAAGATATCCTCAGAACAATTAACCACATTATTATTGTACCTCAGGAACCTCCAAATTATCGGGCTTCTGATTCATTTGATGGGGACAGACTGGAGGCATCCTTTTCCGACACTTATGACACCTAAACCCAATCAATTTATCTATTTTGGTTTGATCAAGTCCAAAAGCATCCCCATGAAACCACACTGCATAGCACCCAAAGGGGGAAACATATTAGTTTAGTGCTTCCACACAAGTTGAACATAAGCCAAGAAATTGTGTTAAAAGAATTGAAGTTCCAATATGAGAGAACAGAGGGAAAAAAGACAATTACCTCCACAAATTTCACAAGCAATATAATTCAAAACAGAAGCATATTCTGTTTCAGAACAAAGATTGCATTTTGGTTTTTCCAGGTTCACGGAAACACTCTGAGATAGAGCAAGAAGCTTTTTCTCCTTAAAGTGTGTCACTCGTTGGTCCCCAGGCTTTGTAGAAAGGAAGAGACCATTAAGCCAAAAGCTATGACATGCCATAGTTCTCTTCTTCTGCGATGAAGTTTCTCTCTTGCGTTTTTTTGGTGTTCCCTTCATAGACTTGATCTTTTTCCTTTTGACGCCTCCACCGACCTTTTTATCTTGCTTTTTCTTCAGAAGCAATGAGCATTTAGCTTGTCTTGCTGAACGACGTAAAGGAATACCTGTTGGAACTTTGGACTTACTTTTTGTTTGTACTTGTTTTCCAGCCCTTAACATTTTTTTCCTGTTTTTCAATCGTAATGCACGTTGATCACTAGAAGCTTTTTTGTGTTTTGCAATTGACAACTTCCCTCCTCCTACACCCTTTTCCCCTCTTTTTCTACTAGTTTTCACAGATATACTATCCAAACAATTGTGGCAGGTATATGTACATTGTGCAGCAACGGATTCTACATACTTCTTCACATGCTTTTTGTGAAAAATTCCTGAATGCAGAATAAGAAAATTAGGAACCAAACTTGAAATAGAGATTCAAAAAGATTAACTTTCCAATAAAAATTTATCAATATTCTTAGTTGTGATAATAATTTACATTTTATACAGTCAATTTGAGCTATAATAACCATGCTCTTAAATATTTTAATGGGCCGGGTTATCAAAGATACAGATATGTTAAAGGTTATGGAAAAAGAGCTTGAAATTTATTCTTTCAAAAAATTATCTCGATCTTTTTCCCTTGGGGGAGATAATTGAACCTGTTGGGAAAAATCCTACACACAGTTTATGAACAAACCTTTCTTATACCATAAACAGTGTCCCAGCAGTTCACCAGAACAACAATCTTCAATCTTATTCAACTAACGTCATAAATAGCTGGTAACTTCTGTTCCACAGGGGTTCTGGCAACTAGAATTTTATTTTTTTTTAAAAAGAGAGAGAAAAAGAAAGTCCAATCCTCACTTGAAAAGATGAATGTAAAGAAGAGTAGAAGGTAAAACTGAAACAAGTTTTTTATAATTTTTTTTTGTTGGTTGATATAATTAAATTTACCCAACCCATAACTTTACTTAAAATTTTGGGTTCATTGCTAGTTTAATGTAATTCAACATCTTAATCTGAAAATCTTTTATTAAAATCTCAATAATTTTTGGTTCTCATCCCAATACAGCAAAACAGAAAATGTCAAAAACAGAAAGCTGCCAAATTTACCTTGACAATATTGGCAACTAACAGCCTCCCTGCAGTTGAAGGAAAAGAGAATCAATAAAGTGAAAAAATATAGATACACAAAAAATAATTCAACAAAGTTTCAGACCCATGTCATTGAGCAATGATATTAGTGACATCAAAATGCCTCTTCTATATTTAGAGCATAATGGTATGGTAATCGATTCATCATCTTCTACATTTATTCAAAATCCAATTAACATAAACCTTGAAATCAATCTAGCAGCCATACTACATATCAATGCAATGATATTTGAAGCTCATAATCTTATCAAACATAGAATACAATGAAGCAACAGAAATGTAGATGTTTATGAGAAAGTTAAGTATTTAAGTCAAATATTAGAAAACCAAGAATAACGTACTCAATCTTCCAAGTCAATGGTAAAGGCAAAGTTTGCTGCAATTTGCTGGTCAACGTCAAACAGTGAGCACACTCACTCAATCTGGCTTTCTGACATCTAAATTTGTTTCCTCTCATTTAAGAAACCTTAAGAATTTCCAAATTAATGGAGGACTCTACCATACTATAATAAAAGCTGTTTCAGATTTTAATTTCCATTTGTCTTAAAGATGCTAACTGTCTTTTATCCGTGTGCCTTAATATCAAGCAACCAGTTTTTGGAATATAGCTATTAAGGCTCTCAATCATGAATGGGTTTCTTTGGGAGAAATAGATCTTTTGGATATCAAAAGATGGTGGGCTAGCGTTCTAGCTAGGGGTGTCCATCGGTCAGTCGGTGTTGGTTTTCAGTGAAAATTGACACCGAACCGACCTTATCGGTTAACTTAAAAATGAAACCGAACCGACCGGCCAGTTAAGTCGGTTAAATTGGTTAATTCACTTTTTATCTTTTTTCATTTTTTTTTAATTAAAAACATATTCATCATACAAGTTTATATTGAAATTTTGAGAATTAATTAAAAAAAAAATGAATATATCTAATATATTTTAAAACACATTTAAAATTAAGTTAATTTTACATAATTTAATAATAAATCTAATTAATTATATGAAAATGTTAATATTTTATAAAGGGAAAATTTTATTAACCGACCGACCGAACCGACCGAAAAAATTCGGTTAACTTTTTCTTTTAACCGACACCGACCGACATACACATGAAAACCGACTGACCGCCTAATTCGGTCGGTCGAATCGATTTTTGGGGAATGTATGAACACCCCTGAACTGATATTACTTCTAGTTTTCCTTGGTTCTCTCGGTTTGCTAAAAATAAATGATGGAAATTGCTGAAATACCTATTTTTAGAAGGATTCTTGGCTAGGAAAACTCCCTTTGTGCTTTGCTTCCTAACTTTCAATTGTCAAATAAGAGGTTGTATTCAGCAGTCTTTGTCTTTCCCTAATCTGATAATTCATCAGGTTTCTCGTTCCCTCAATAGTCGAGAGGCAGTTAAGGTTGTTGACCTCCTTTCTATTTGTTGGTTGATTTAATTAAATTTATCTCAACCCATTAGCTTAAGCTTTTGGGTTGATTGGTTATTTAACATAAGAGCATGTGTTAATGGTTCTAGATATGTCTGATGCATTGAATGTTGCGGTATGTTCATTAAACGTTGACATGCCAAGTTTATGTGATATTTGAGTTAGGCCAAGCATTCTAGTTGCTTTATGATTCCAATTTTGATTTGCATGTCAGACTACGTCCCAAAGGGAACATGTTTAATTATATTTATGTGATGTCCCAAAGGGGACTGATTGTTTAATAGAACGAGTTGATGTCCAGGGTAGACGTGGCCTAGACATGAGACTCGGACAAAGAGATTGATCAGGTGCGAGACGAGGGGCGATATCTTACTTGTAATAGTTTTGTGAACCAAAGGGCCACTCGGTTAGCTATACCTACCATGGGTTCACCTGACATTATCTCAAGTACCTTCTTGAAGCGTGAGCATGGGCAATATCCCACCGTGAGGGGTGTTAGTACTACCACCTTGCAGCGAGTGTACGAGATCTAAGGGTCGCCAGGTTGCTCTACTCGCAATAGTCTCTTTCACTAGCATTAGTTACCTAGATTGCCCAAGTGAGTCAAAGGACACCAAAGGTATTTTGGACTTGTGGTAGTGGCCATTAAACAACTAAGCAGAGCATGGGCCTGAGAACCCCTACTATGCATTGTTTGATATTGTGTGCTATCTGTTCTTATTCATGTTCATATTGATCCCGTCTTGGAGATCCTTACTGAGTTTAATAACTCACCATTTTCTTTTGTGGGCTTCCATAGGTACTCACGAGTTGTATTGAGATTGCAGATTAGAGCTGGTGTTGACCATGGGCTATTGCTTTACTTATAGATGTTTATTTTTTCTAGATTATGTCTCCCTTTTCGCATGAACTAATTTTGATAGAGACATACTTGTTGGAAGTTCTACTTATGATATTATATTTTGATGGTTTTTGCTAAGAAGCACAGACACTTCTATTTTGACAAAGTATCTATGTCCGACACGTGTCCGATACTGATACTTCCGAACACTCTTTGGACAAGTGTCAGACACTCAAAATTCCGTGTCCTCCTTCATTATTATTATTTTTAATTATGGATACTTCACGGACACACCATGGACACCTCATTTAAAACTTATTTGTTTCAAATGTCGATGACACAACAGGTGGTAGTGTTGCTGGAGGTCATAGACGACGATGTCCACTGAAGATAGATGAACTAAAATGGAAAAAGAAAAGAAAGAGGGAATAGAATGGAGAGATAAAAGAGAAGTAAAAACTAATATTTTGAGATTATTAAAGGTAGGCTTATAAATTTTGATTTGAATGCCTTTAGCGGGATTTAAAGAATGATGAAATTTGTTCTTTATTGGATTTAAATGGATTCATATAACTAACTACGTCGCTTAACTTCATATTCATCCTTGTTTGAATTATTTTCCATAGCTAGTAAAAAGTTAAAATATTTAGGTTGATCTCTTAATAGTATTTTATAAAAATAATAATAAATAACTTGTCATCGCCGTGTCTGTGTCCTGCATTTTAAAATAATAGCGTGTCTACATGTCCATATCGTGTCATGTCTGTATCTCGTGTCCGTGTTTGTTTTGATTAACTTAAATAAAGTATTATTCAACATGTCTCTTAAGTATTTATATTGATTTACCCATGTATTTAGAGTAAGAGCTTATCCAAGACCCTAGATTGGGTCGGGTCCTTATGGTGTAGGGGACGCTATCGGTGGTAGAGATGCTTGCAGATGGTTACCTTTCCTCCTTCCCACGTTGAGGCCAGAGGAGAGATCAACGACTGAGTTTTTAGGATTCTCTTTCCAGAGAGAGTTTAGAGACATTAGCTTAAGGAATCTTTTGTCAACTCATCAACTACAAAGATGGCCTCTTCCAAGAGTATGGAAAAATATTTACATCAGATGAAATGGAGCACCACTGAGGTATCCTCTTTTCATATTCTAAAGAAACATTTTTCTCTTTTAAAAAAAATATATTTGAAGAATAACAGTTAACTAGAGAAGCGATTAAATTTAAAATTCGAGCTATGATGCACATTCTAGTAAACAAGCATGATTATCAAATACCTGACAGGCACAACTTTGTTACAGCTGCCACATTGATATAAATCAGGTTTATCTGCTTTTGAAAACAAATATGCAAATCCTTTCTTCCTGGAGGACTTCACCGTACCCAATTCCACATTCTTGGGCTTCTTTAACTCATTTGTTCTACGAGCAATTCTTTTCTCCTCAAAATTCTTCACCAGATGCAAAGGAACATAAGTCCCATTTAGCCAATATCTCTTTCTATCGTTACTAGCATCCTCCAGCATAACCCCTTGTTTTTTAACAATGTCAGGAATAACTCTTCTTTTTCCAAAGTCAAGGAGATATTTTGCCACATCCCCTTCAATAGACTTGCGGCGCACAATTACCTTCTTGAAAAGCCTGATTGATTTTCTTAATTCCTTTTCTACCGTAGGAAGAGGATGGGTATTTTCAATGTCATCCCACCGAATATTTGAATAAAACTCTCTAACCTGAAAATCAATTTTAGAACAAACGGGTCCTAAAACTTGGAGAAGAAAGAAAGAGATGCATACTAATTTATAAATCTATGACAAGCACGAATTAGATTATTCAACCAAAAAATTAATCGCTATTTAAGGATTGTTTCCCATCAACTAAAATTTACAGGGTGATAGGAAACTGACATATTTTAAGGCAGTTACGTGATTGTTTAGTAGGCTTTAACAACAACAACAACAACAATAATAATAAAAAAAATAATAATAATAATAACACAGTTCCCATTTTAAAATAGTTGAAGGCAAAAAGAATATTTCTGCAGCGCTAAAAGTACAAACCATAACGATTTCTAATTTGTGTCGCAGAAAAATTAGAGACTCAAATTAGTAATCCTTCACCCTTCTATGATTAAATTTAGTTAAAAATGGAAATGAGAAAAAGGGAAATGATTCTGACTTATATTAAGTGATGGGGTCAAGGGTTGTATTCTCTCAAAACTACGAATAAGACTTCCATTTGTAATGCTTGTTTTAATCAATTTTTTTCTCATCTTAAGAAGTAACTGAAGTCAAATAATGTAAGAATTCTATAATTTTTCTTATTTCTAAAAAAATACAATTCCATCATTGGTAAATTAGTCAAAACTTGACAATCATACGAAAATTTCAATATAGCATTTATCTAAAACAAATGATCAAAGACAAGGAAACACCAATAGGGAAAAATAACAAGTATGAATTTGAAATCTTTCTTGCATTCTATAAACAATAGGGAGGGGAGAAACAGTAATAACGAGATAGAGGAAATGATATTATATAGGCAAAGATGCAAATTATAAAACCTGGAATGCAAGCTGCTCCACGCTTGTTGAAGCCTCTACAGCAGCTCGCCAGGCAATACACCTGCTCCTTTTCGCACATTCTGAACCCTCTGGATATGCAATTCCTGGTATCTTTGTACAGCCAGCTGCAGAATTTTAAACTTCAAAAGAATTCAGAAACACTACTCAGTTGACTTCATTGCAAATGATGTCAACTCAGGTTCAAAAAACAAGATTGACATGTTACAAACCTTGTCGTGCAGCTTTGGAAACCAAAGAACGAGGTAGAACTTTCCAGTTAAACATACGACGGGAAAGCTGGCCACCCCTCCACCAAAACATACATAATCCACTAGAACCACTCGAAGAGGCATTTGACTCAATATCTGAAAACCGAGCTCTTTTTCTACTTATTCCATGTTTATTAGCACGTACTGAACTGGTAATGAAAAGAGAAGCAGAACCCAAGGTGTTGACAGAGTCGACATACTTAAACCACTCAGCTGATATAGCACGCTGGCATAAATTTGATTCTATCTGTAAAGAATTTGTAAGAACAAACAAAAAGTAGCCTTCATAAAGACTCAGGGATGGAGAAATGCAGGTAAGAATTGATTTATTTAAATGAAAATGCAGGTAAGAATTGATTTATTTATATGAAAATGCAGGTAAGAATAGATGCAAACTGTGTGGACCAAAAGTAGTTCTCAAATTTGCAGCATTGTTACATATCATAACTGAACGGCATTTGTTATTAAAGATAAACGTTACATAAAATGGTAAACTGAGCATGATTAACATTCGGAGTGCACAAAAACTTTAAATGGAGTGTGAATAGATTATCTTTGTAACAAGTTGTGCATGATTAACATTCGGAGAGCCCAAAAAACCGACAACTCGAGCAACCAAGACTACCAAGGTTGGATTGAGTTATAATTTTATAGTTTTCGTCGGGTTGGATCGATTCTTGGGTTGATCAAAACCAAGCGAGTGAGCCAAAGCGGGTATTATTTCGGTCCACAAATTCGAATCTAGTCCAAGATGGCTTTCTCTAAATGGTGTCATCTTGAGGGGGCATGTTGGAGATTGTTGGAGATATTCATCTTGTGGCCACTTGTCCCACATTGGAAAGGTGAGAATTCTTCAACACATATATAAGATAATGTGGTCTACTCCTCTCATCTCCAATTGGTTTTGAGATGGATGCCCACACTATTGATAGGATCCAAATAAGGTAGTTATACAACAACTACTTAGTTAGGAGGTTAATTGGTTAGTTGGTTAGTTGTTAA